>CALYLW010000503.1:422500-426519 GCA_944989445.1 Ampullaceana balthica | reverse complement strand
CTCGTTACTCAACCACTCCATTCTTTCACAGAAAGATTGTCATTCTCACATCTGATACCATTAAAAGTATTCAAATGAAATAAATAAGCAGAGATATTATGGATTTATCTTACCTTTCTGTCTTTGAACAACATGCTGCTTATAAAAAATAAAATAAAAAATAATGGGATCAGTACAAGTGCGCACATGAAGTTAACATCAGAAGAAGAAGAAAAAAGACATCCGCTACTGTTTATTAAAAAATGTTACTTTAGTTTCCTAGTTTCCGTTTGAAAGGTCCTAGCTCTCTCTCTCTCCTCTCTCTCTCATCATCCTCGTCTCTCTCTCTCGTCCTCTCTCTCCTCTCTCTCTCTCTCTCTCTCTCCCCCCACGCTTCCCTTGTACTGCCTTATTCCATCCATGAGATCCATTGGATGCGATCAACGCTTGTTAAAAAACCATGTCCATCCTTGTGTTTTATTATTTGTTCCGGTTTTGTCAGGAAATTCGTCGCTGCGCAATAGAAGTAATTGATGGCACTTCATGAAAGAATGGCGGTTGCCATCCGACAGTGTAGTTCTCGCAGCAAGAGTGCTTCATAAACAATTCCTGAACAAAATTTAGATGAACCGTCGATGTGCATTGTTCTTGTGAATTATTTCAATTGAAGATAAATTAGTTATCTTGATTTTATTTTATAATGCAAAAAAAGTGATTATAAAAACTAATAAAAAGGGAGGATGGCTGCAATAATTTATTATTGCAAGCATTAGAGTGATGATCATCGGCGAAACAATATTGCAGTTCGACTGAATAAGCTAAATTCAGCGCGATATTGGCGATTATAAACCTATTTTACTGACGTCCATTACATAGACTTGGCTAATTTTTACTGTCTAAGCCAGTGGGGGCGAACCTTTTTGGGGCAGCCTGCCCAAAATTCAACCAAACCCCAAGGTGCCAACACGCGAATGAAACCCGAAAATGGGGGTTTGGCTTAATTGATTTAATTAAAGGAAGAAATATTTTAGACGCTGATGAGGCTCTACGTGCCGACTGTGGCACGCGTGTCATAGATTCGCCATCACTGGTCTAAGGTATATATCACACTAAGACAAATCTCAGCCATTGTAAAGCTTTTTTTTTACTGAGTCAGCTAATTTAAATGTATTATACTGACTCAACTACTGATAATATATTATTAATTATACTGACTCAGATATTGTGCAGCTGACATCTGACTTATAAACACACTCTTACAAATCCCATTTGTGTATAAAAATGCTTTTCAAAAAGAAATATCACTTACTTCAATTTTACTAGAGAGATACGTTCAACGAAATTCAGCCCAAAACTTATCAGAGACTGAACTCAATATTGGTTTAGCCTTTAAATTTTTCGTGGCCTGAATTGTAAATTAACAAATGCTTACACATTGACCGCACGCAATTCTATGTTCTCGTCCACTAAACGAGGGGTCTCCAAACTACTACCCGCGGGTCAGATGCGGCCCGCGAGGCCCTCTCATCCGGCCCCTGGAGACCTTTTAAACTACAAAAATAGATACTATTTTTAACTGTAGTTTACCACAAAATTTAGTAGTTGTGGGTTAGTAGTCGGCCGCCAAACTGCTGTTTGACAGTTAATGCGGCCCTCCGGCAGAAAAGTTTGGAGACCCCTGCACTAAACGAACGAGTGTGGATCTCTGATTGAGGTGGGCGTAAAATCAATATTATAGACACGTGACACTATTGAAAACGCCCACAGAACAAAGGTTTTTGAAAATTCTTATCCAGATTCAAGAAAAAAGATGGTTTTGAAAAATCGTAGGGTTTTTAAATGTATAAGTTGTGTTTAAATATTTCTTTTTCTGTTTAGGTTTAGCAGAGCTTATTATTTAATATGTGCAATTAAATAGTTCAACATGAATTTTGTAAATTTAAGAAACTTTTGTTTTAATGGAACGTTTTCAGCAAGACAGGGATTTTTTTAAATAAAAAAAATACCATAAGAATAACAACTTAATCAATAAATGAGGATTCTTCTGTTTAATTATAGCGTTTGGGTTAGGCTGCAATCTGGCTAAATAGACAGAAATCAATAAAACAAGAGAATGGCAAGCCCGAAAATAAAACACAACATAATGACACGATGAGTTAGCAAGAATATTTCGTCATCAGAATAGTTTTAAACAACTTTTATAACGTATCTGTAACGTGAAATCTAATCAGACAGCAGACAGAGATCAAAAGGAAAAAAATGCGAGTCAGAATTGTTTTACGCAGTAGAGGACGGACGAGGTGAAAAGGACGTCATCAGTTATCAGTAGAAGTGATGGGGTTGTTTTTTCCCCCTTTAAGCTGCGCGGCGTCGGTCAGATATCTGCGCAGTTTAGAATTACCGCGCAGCAAATTTTGTAAAATATTACACGCAAAAAACGAATGCTGTGCAACTTTGTACGCGAGTTTGCATACAGACCAACGAACCTTATGAGGAACATAGGGTGACAAAAAAGGTGGGGTGGGGGATCAAATGTCAACCAGTGGAAGAAATAAACGTGAAAAGTATAAAGACGAAATGGCCGACTTGGTAGAACCGCCTCTTCCTCTTATCACTTTTTATTCCACAGTGTTGCTTTGTTTTTGTTTTTTTTTAATAATTATTTTATGCTAAAAATCTCTCGTTAGTAACGTTTAAAAGGATATACAGGCGAGTCTTTTAGTCAGAGATGGCTAGCTTGAAATACATTGATGCCGAGCGAGTCAAGTTGTCAGTGACTTTTACCTTGAAATACTGTGGTGTCCGTGTCAAGATTTTATTGACGGTTAGCTTGAAATGCTGGCATGTTCAAGGATGCTATGTCTTTAAATTCTCTTACTTTACACCCCCCCCCCAAAAAAAATAAATCAAGCCTGCTTGTTTTAAAAACAACTGCTGCTTGTAACTTGCTGACGTAACTCGTGTTGTATACCTTTTTTGAAATTCCCCGCGCGTCCGCTGATAAATGAGACCAGCCGGTCATGTGGCTTACAAACCTGACTCTTTTACAAAACACAATTTTACGACCGACTGTCACCCGCTCACAAAGGTCATTGCACACCTTGGATCTAGTTACCTTCATCGATCTTTGTGACCTTTTGTCTTTTGTTGACGTGTGTTCAGAATGGTTATCGTCAGGGGGGCGGGTGGGGGGGATTCAAGGTTTGCATCATCTACGCACTTGAAATATTTATGTCCCTTGACGGACGAGAGCGATGAAAAAGCAAGGGGAAAAGTATAAATAAAATGAGTATGTGTATTAGAGGTGGACATTTCAGTGTCGTCATCTAATTGTTCATATTTCTGGATGTGGATCAAGTAGTCTTCCCGATCTCGCCTGAACGCAGGGTGCTCTCTAATGCCTGGAGATAAATATAGTAGATTGAGTTGTAATTATTGGCAGAGTTTTTTTTTAGCATGCCACGGTTACGAATCACCTTTGTAATTTGTATTTAGGGGTGAGTATCAAACCAGTTGTTTTTAAAAGCGTTATGCGCGTGAATGATAGTTGAGTTACTGCTAAAGCTTGACATGTTAAGTGTCGCTTACGCTGATGGTGTAGCGAATATTTTGAAACGCCTGTTGATGTTGAGTTTACTTATCGACCACGAAGTGACCAAAAAAAAACAGCAACCGGAAACAAAGCAGTGGGTCTTCACCGGTAAAGGTCAAAATGTTGGTTCTAGAAGATAAGGATACACTCCCTTTTATTTGAGCATTGTGCTAGTCAATAACACGCTCTATATGAAGTAAAATTTATGTTATAGAAATTAATAATTTATCTAGTATAGCAGAAGTGAAGAGAAAGCCTTTTTAGTGAAATTTGAGTGCATGCAAATCCGTTATTTGATGAGGGATCGGATTATTTGTCTTTTTTTCGGCATATCTCTCATGAAGAAACACAGCTTGACAACAGTTGTGTGTCTCCAGATGTTTGTAGATATTTAATGCATGTCACGCGCAGAGAAATAGAATCTGCATGGCAATCAAACAGATCACAG
>CALYLW010000503.1:342500-417500 GCA_944989445.1 Ampullaceana balthica | reverse complement strand
GGGGGCAAGTGACGAAAAGAGGCTGCTTTTTAGAAGCGTCGTTTC
Source organism: Ampullaceana balthica (assembly GCA_944989445.1). NCBI lineage: Eukaryota > Metazoa > Mollusca > Gastropoda > Lymnaeidae > Ampullaceana > Ampullaceana balthica. The sequence continues at coordinate 417,455 of CALYLW010000503.1, read as the reverse complement.
GTTCACGATTCTATTCGATAAACGCCGTTGGTGAGTTGAACATATTTCTGGATGGGATCAATTCAACCTTAGCTTTTCATTTTTTTTTAATTGAGGCAGGTGGAGGTAACTGTGTTGTTGAGCTGACGACCGTTTTAGAACTTGTTCAGGTGCGCGCCCGAGGTCCTCTAAGCAAATCTACGAGATAAGGCCCCTGCGGCTTTAACTTAGGGCTCTTGGCAGGATGTGACATTTACCACCCGCCCGCCCACACGCACTCCTTGTAGATACAACAAATGTCTCTAGCTCAGACTCCCGCAGTATCCGTTTATTGCTGAAAGGCGTGCAAGCTAGAAATGTCGCAGCACTCTGTGAAAGTTGGCCTTGGGGCCTTGGTTGTTTTGAGACCCTTCATTTTGTTTTGTTGGCGTGTCTGTTTGTTTGTTTGTTTTTAGGGTGGGAAGTACACATAATAATATAAAAAAAAGTATGTTTGAAATATTGAAAATATTAGAAATAATAGCAAGCCGCTTGTACTTTCATTGTAATGGCCAAATCTCTAACTATCGATCTTCTCTGTGAAAAAAAAAGAAAAGATAAAAGAAAGAGAAATCTACACTTGTCAGAAGTGATTGGTACACAATTATTCTTCTCTACCCTATTAGGGTTTACGCATGTCAGTTACAAATGACCACCAGGTCTGGATGATTACCGTTCTTAGCAATATAACAAGTGCCGAAGAGCTGAGTTGCAGTTTTGTCTTCACCTCCATGCCCACCACAATGCTATGATATCATCATATAAATATTTACCCTCAATTATGTATGACTGTGACCTAGCGCTAATGGACATCACTCTGCTTTTTATAAAAATTGAAAATATAGACTTAAATATCATAACCATTTTGGTTTCCAGATTAACATGAACCAAACAACGCACGAACCTTTGGTGTCAGTATTTGTGTTGTAAAGAGTGCTGACTGACTCAAAGAGTTATTATTTGGTGCAGTAATTTGGTGCGCTGATTTCTAAAATTAGTTTAAAAATCGTGTGGTGATTAGCACTGTAAATAAAATATTATATAAATACTTTGTGTACATTTCAGGAATATTTAGTATTTATCATACAAGGATAAGTTACTGGGTTTTTTGACCACAACCTTATTATAAAATATTTTGTGTACATTAAAAGAAGTTTAATATTAGGTATTTATCATACAAGGACAAGTTAGTTGGGGTTTTGAAAAAGTGGGCGCGTAGATTATATATTATCTAGAATTAATTTTTTTCAGTTTCTGTTTCCTCGACATTTTTCGTAATTTTTCCGACCCGACCAAATCGATTTTTTTTGTAAAGCTTTGCATTTACCCAATGTATTGGTGGAAGCGTCTACCGCGGGCAAGATGATCACATTATGAGCGAGACGGTGATGGAGCGTATCGAACCCACCGGGCGAGTAAGAATCTTAGTAAATATAACAAGGTCCAAGAGACAGAGGATGGACGTGTGTGGAGCTCCCTCGGGTGAGTGGGGTGGGTGAGGGGGCATCGCCCAGCGTTCCGATAGACCCGTAAATCCATGACGCTGGATCACGAGGCAGGGTTTCGGAATCCGATCATCCGGAGTTTTTCCTTAACAAAGAAAACATTCCGTTCACGTCAGCCAGGAGAGACTTAAAGGACATCGCCATTGCTCCGTCGTTTGAAGTCGATTGGGCCAATCGCTGTTGAGGACACGACTCTCGAGAGAGCGGGTTTCCTTAACTAAGGTAAGGGCGCTACAAGATTGGGTCGGGGTAGGGGTTGGAGCAGGGCGTGGGGGGGGGTGGCGGAATTTTCAAGGATGAATTCATTAACCGAATTTTCGAGAGGGTCACTTAAATCCGAAACGGTTCTTATTTTAAAGAAAGGTCATCTTGGTTAAGACCTATGTAATAAAGTCCCTTCGGGCCATGGGTTAGGTATAAAAGACGATAATTTATACAAGGCTTTTTTTCATTCTCCGCCTGTAAGGTTAGATCAGTGTGGCTTTGATTGACGTCTGTCTTCAGAAAACTCGTCCCCTTCATCTTCACAGACAAGTGGCATTTTATTACTCAATCTAAAAACACAATTCAAGTGTTTCACGGGATGGACGGAGTGGTCGAAAACAGGGATTGACCCATTTAAAAAAAAATTCAAGGAACTTTGTTTTTCGCGTGGTTTAGATTTTCCCCCTCAATGTATTTGCATATATAAGTTATCTCATCTTGTTTACGTGTATAATCGAAATATTTACAATACATTCCTGGCAAGATTGTGGCTATATGTGACATAGGGTAGGGAGGGGGTAAACTACTGATCTTTTGAAAGTATTGTTTAGGGTGGTGGGGCGTGGTGGGGCGTGGATCTTCACGAAATTCCGCCAATGTCAAAGAGAGTGACAAAAATGCTGTAAAATATCACCCCTGAATAGGGTGAGGTTATTTATGGTTGAACCCTTTGACACTTGGAATTTACCGGGTATATGTGTTTTTTAATGAAATAGAATTTCAAATTAATTTGACCCCATTGTGTATTCACAACTGGCCTATGGCTAATTTGACCCCATTGTGTATTCACAACTGCCCTATGGCTAATTTGATCCCATTGTGTGTTCACAACTGGCCTATGGCTAACTTTTTCTTATGACGTCTACAGCTCCTTAGTTTGAAATGTTAACAATCATTTCAGTGAGAAGTCCGACCTTCTATGAATGAGGGGACTGACTTTGAATTGACATTACCCCGTCTTAATTTAAAACTGATTTACTTTTAGGTCATGGTACTCTTGAATTCAATTATCTCCCCTCCATCTCAGGGGAGGTCACGATGCCAGTAGGCCATGCTGTCAATGTCTCAAACTCGTGGGCGGCCTCTCAAGTGTTTTTCAATTGAATAAAGGTTTTTCTATTTTATTTATTTTTTAAAAAATACATTTTATTTTCTTCAACACTGGCTTGAAATTGAGTTAATGGGAGGGTCTATGAGTATTTCGTTTCGACTTTAGCTTCAGCGATGCTTCAAAAGTGTGATTTGAATGTAGCTTTATTGATGATATAAACTGGGCTTATACCGGATTTCGGCTCCGGCTCCAGCAAATCCAGAATCTGGCCATTTTTTTTTACAAATCCGGCTCCGCAGGTTTTCAATTCATAAATCCGGCCAAATCTGGCTGGCCGGTAGAGCCTTTATTTATTATATTCACAATGGCTCCGGCAAATCTGGAAACCGGCCATTTTTACCAATCTTACTCCGGCTCCGGCCGGATTTCACGTTATAAAACCGGCTTCAAAACTTTGAATCCGGTACAGCCCTAATATAAGCGTTTTATTTAACATGAGCTTCGCTGTTGCTATTTATGCTTGATTTTAATCTAGCTTCATTTATGCTATAAGCGTTTGATTGGAATGGAGCTTTATTATAAACCAACAACAAAGCCCGTTCAAGGACGTTCCGCCACTGTTCGGTGGCATGTTGTAACTCCCCTCCAATAGCCATCTCGACAGGTATACATGTGCATCATGTCAAAAATACTATTCATTACATTAAAAATAAATAACTTGTAAAAACAGAGCTTTTAACTATAAATCCCAACGTGCATAACTCAAAATAAAGTCTTGGAAGAAATACTGCACCAAAAATAACTCGTTTTGAACGTCCGCGTAAACGTGTTCAATATGAGTGGCTGTAGGAGTAATATGTGTTTGAGGGACCAATCGCTATCGATGACCGGACAGAAGATAGCCTTTTATTATATAGGAGGATATAGGATGATATTATATTTTGGTTCAAATGTAGTTTCACTAATACCATAGACGTTTTATTTGAGTCTATCTGCAGTGATGGTACGAAATTTATCTTCGACTAAATCTTGACTGTTGCTATAAACATGTGATTCGAATGTAGCTTTCATAACGTCTTATTTGACTGTAGCTTCACTGACACTATACGCGAGTACTTTTGCTTTAGCTTCAAGGAGGTTTAAGTTTAACCTTTGAACTTACTCTAGAGTCAATTAGTTTATAAGTCTGTATGTGCTAATTATGACAAGCTTGCTCTGTGCGCTAATTCGATGAGATGCAACCGCTTATTTATGATGCATATTTCTCGAAACCATCATTGACAAATAAAAGAAATGCTGCTTAGTTATGAAATAGTCTAGAGGCGGGTTAGCGGCCCTGGGACTACGGCTCATCGCTAAGGGACTCTAGGCGAACCGCTGCTTAACAATTGAATTGGGTGATCCATAATTGCTTTTTTTGTTCTGGACTAGAGCTTTCCTGTTTTAGTTTGTTTTGTTCCTTATCTTTGATATGTGTTTTTTCTATCCTTTTATCCATTGATATGAATTACTCCATTTCTGTAATCTTTTACTTAGAAACTGTTGACTGTAATATACTGTTCTATATCTTCATCCATCCATCCAACCATCCATTCATCCATCCATTCAACCATCCATCCACCAACGTATTTATCCATATACACTTTTGTCCAAATGTCCGTCCGTCCCGGGGCTTGTATCTCTCTTTTAACATTCATCTCTGCATCCACTTGAACCAATAAAACACAAAGATAATCTAATACAGGAGTGCGCAACCTTTGGGCTATTGACGGCCGCACAAAAAAAAATTGCTTTTGCCACGGCGCCAAATATTTTTCACTGAAAAGCGAATCGGTAACTATCAAAAGTTTACCTCTCGTAATAGTCAATGCGAGATAATAATGACATAATCATAATGTAATGTAGGCAAACACAGTGCTTAATTACAAACAAAAGCATTTTCATCGATATTTTCTTATATTTCTACTTTATTGAACATTGTCATGTAAACCTAACATCATGTCACACACGTACAGCATGGGTATATTTTTAAGTGGCATTAGTACACTGAGAACACAATAATTGAATAAGTGATAAGCTGCTTCACCAACACTGTCCATGTAACTTAGCAGTCCAGTGTCCAGAAATTAGTGGCTGCCTTGCTCTTGGATATTTGCCGAGAGTCGCTCAAAGTCCGGCCCTCGCTGGAGATCATCAGATTGGTGTCAACCAGTCGGGTCCGATATTTGTTCTTGAGATATTTCATTCGTTAAAATAACGCTTCGCAACATGTAAGTGCTTCCAAACAGCACTAGAGTGTTTCTTGATATTTTGCGAAGCTTGGTAAACTCCACATCTACTTTCTAATCTATGTCTCAAGTAGATCGTTTTTGCCCTCGAATTTCTTCGCAAGCAGCGCGTTATTTTTTAGTTCGATCAGTTCCATTTGGAGTTCTAACGGCGCACTCTCTGTCTCAACCAAATGTGGAGAAGCAACGAGTCTTTTCTTAGATCTTGTTGAAATCCTGAAAACGTTCTGCGAATTTTAACAACAGCGCTTCGAGAACGCCTGAAAAGGACGCAGCCGGAATTTCATCTTTTCTATTTAATGGCTCTCGATGAGAGCTATGAGTTGCGGGAAATGATGGAGATTGAGCTGTTGGATATGACTTTGTAGCAGCCAATTGTCACAGAAATCCTGTACTCTTCTGTGCATGCGGCAAACTGTTGTTCCTTTGCCTTGCCGAGACTCTTTGAGGCATGTTGATATAAATGAACAAATCAACAAAGAATGCCAGAGATTTTAAGAAGGCCTTTTTCTGCAGTGGGCAGTCCTTGTTTTTCGTGGCATAAAATTCAAGTATTTCTTTTCGTAGCAGCAGAACACGGCGAGATGTTTCTCCCTGAGACAACCAACGAACGCTGGCGTGGTACACAATATTTTCAGGCGACGAATCATTTGTGAGAAGAATTTGTATGAATTGGCGGTGGTGAAGAGCATTCGTGCGAATTAAAATGATAATGCGATTCACATTCAACAGATTTAGAACACAGAGCCTCCTGGTGAATAATGCAGTGCAGATTTATGAGCTGGTCATTACCCTGATCCTTCAACACATAATCGGAAATCTAGCCACGAAGCCATTTTGCTTACCAACCATGGCAGGAGTGCCGTCTGTACAGATGCCTCGCTGGTTCTTCAGATCAACGTGCGAGTCGATGCATGCTTTTTTAACTGCCAAAATTTGTCTAATCCTCGAGTTTTAGTGACGAGTGTCTCCATGGAGAGCAGATCCTCGCACAATGCAAATGTTGGGGATAGTGAGCGAATGAATATGAGTAGCTGAGCTGAATCTGAAATGTCCGTAGATTCATCAACAGCCAGTGCAAACAAGCTGTCCTCCGTGTTAATCTCTGCCTGCATGGAGAGCTTCAGCTCACGGCGTTGAACGGTATCGTGCGACAGAGGAATCAAAGAATAATCCGTTTCCTTACCCGGATGAATGCACTTAACAACATCCATGATACAACTTACATCCATGACACAACTTACATCCATGATACAACTTACATCCATGATACAACTTACATCCATGATACAACTTACATCCATGATACAACTTACATCCATGATACAACTTACATCCATGATACAACTTACATCCATGATACAACTTTTCACGAGTTCTTTATCAGAATAAGGCTTTCCAGCGACACCGAGACGACAGGCCACTCGATAGGAAGCTTCACTGCGCTTATTCGTAGTCTTAACAAAAGCAGGCATGACTGAGGTCAGTTGTCGAACATTCCTCTTTAGATTTTCCACGCAGTTCTTCCTTGTATCACCTTGTAACTGTGCTTAGTAGTGATGCGTGTCGCGAAAATGTTGCTTGGCATTGTCCCCTTTTACAGTTTTTACAACATCACCGCAGATAAGACACTGCATGCAATGTTCGCATCACACGGTTTTCGCGCGCTTCAATATTAGGCGGCTGAACTTCAAAGGCCTGCCCTCATTAGCTACAGCTGCAGCCTAACACCAACGCGGCTAGAGATATTTCAATGTCTGAGAGCTAAACAATACAGCTAATGCTAAAGCTGCCGGAGTCGTAATTTGTTTCACAATAACAAGTGCTTAAGAGTTTAAATGAATATTCGATATTTCGTTTACAAATTTACATAATATATTGCCAAATTTCAGACGGCCGCATGTTATTATAATTTAAACAGATTTCCACGGCGCACATTTTCGTGCCCACGGCCACATGCGGCCTTACGGCCGCATGTTGCGCACCCCTGATCTAATACAACCCTCAGATGCGCAGATAGGGATAAAAAAAACTTTTCTCATTCCGTATGCAAGAACAAACACATACAAATTGTCATTCTTCCCGTCCGGAATTCATCAACATTTAAAACTCTAATAAAAATGCAAAAATAGACAAAAACCGCGGATAAGCTTAGGACGCAATAATCTTCTGTATAGAAGGAGCGTCTGCAACCTCTTTCAAACCATATACATTATTTTAATAATGATCTTTGTGTGTTTTACTCGTCAAACTTTCTCTGTTCATTTCTTTCGTTTGTTTCCTTCTCCCTTCCTAACAATGTCCTAACACCCGCTACTGAGTCGACCTGAACCGTACACTTGAATAATTAAAAAATAAACGGAGGACCACACAACCAATTGGAGATTAGAAAACGGCGACCAGCTTACTTCTGTGCCCAATCATTTCACTTCTTGCGTCACACAATGTAGTCTAGAATTTTCAATCATCCCTGTCTTTCGTTTCGTTATTCCTTTCTTGTTTTTAATCGATTCTGAGCACGTTCAAGTCTATTCTTGACGACTTTCCGGAAGAGATGCAAGAGAATGAGCTCATCTGAATACATGTTAGGGTTTTTATTTTGAAGATTAGCTTCATTGTTAATTATTGTACTACTATTTTTATTGAAGCTAATTCTTTCCTTGTCACAATGAAGTATTTTAAATACCATGTTTTGTTGCCATTTACAGTGATGTTGGGGTTTGTGAAGTGTCTTATGACCTGCATATAACATATCTTAGTAAATGTATAACATATAAACAGGGTATTAGTTAGCCTGACAGGACGCAACACAATAGCGAACGTTTCGGCAAAGAGCCTTCCTCAACGAACAAATAGTACGTCATATCTCTACTGGACTAGTTGGATTTCCCCACAGCTAAGTTTTTTTAATTCTTTCGTTACATTCGTTTTATTTGCGTACTATTTGTTCGTTGAGGAAGGCTCTTTGTCGAAACGTTCGCTGTTGTGTTACGTCCTGTCAGGCTAACTAATACCCTGTTTATATGTTATACATTTACTAATTTAAAAGCCTGGTTGCAGTCTCACCCCAATTATTTTATATAACATATCTTAACGGTTAAAAAAAATCAAGTTTATCGAAATGACTTACTCCACTATTAACTTCTTGATGTGACGGAGAACGAGGATGTGTAATATGTTTTATATAAAAATTCTATAATAATAATAATGCATCGCTTTATTATGCTTCTAATCTCTAAAACATTAAGTTTATTTCTAGCCATGCATTTGTTCTTATCAAAACACTACAATAATTGTTTAAGGACCTGAAGACCTATCTCGCGGGAACCAGACTGACGTGCTGAGGGTGTGCACTTCTTAAAGGCATTTCCCGGTGCAATCTGCAGTTTAACATTGCTCAAACTTCAGAGATATGGGATCCAAGGCACTACCATAAACAAAACATAGATCTCTAGCTTCCTCGGCGATCGATTCCAGACGGTGCTGGTAGACGGCACAAGCTAATCCTTTGTCGGAGTTAAGCCTGGGGTCCCTAAGGACTCGTTGTTTGGCCCCAATGTTTAGTCCTAGCAATTATCAATGACTTGCCCGAGAGGCTGACCTCGGTGACCAGGCGAGACTGTTCGCCGACGACACTAATGTGTACAGGACAATGGCCAACGAGTCTCACACAAGGACCAGGTACAAATCGACCTCATTTAGTTGGGTTAGTGGTTGAAAAGCTTCGGCAAGGAGTTTCATCCTGGTAAAAGCGCAGGCCTTGTCAAGTTTCCAGAAGTAGAGAACCACACTCGCAATCTTCACGAACTTCGTGGCAATATACTGTAAGCGGTTTGCTCAGTAAAGTACCTCGTTGTTGATTTTCAAGAATGTTTCGCTGTGGATGAGTATATTGACTCTGTATGAAGCCAGGAAAAAACAAAGATATTAGGGTTTTATGACAAAATATTAGGATCGGAAACTCGAGTGAAAAAAAAATTATATATATATATATATATATATATATATATATACAGACTGATAACCTTTTACAAAGAATGGCATCAACAGATTGAATGTGGTCCAGTGATTGAGGGGTCTCACTGTACTCACACCTCAAATGTTGGCAGCAAGCTGGAAACACTGTGCTGGGCACCACAGGAAATTAAAAAAACGGCGACGATTATCCAGGCTCTCAAAGTTGCTAAAGAAAAAAATTGAGGTAATGTTCAGCTCAAGTAAAAGACAGAAAACTCTACGCTCCGCCGCCCATAGGCAACCAATGGGGCAATGGCAGCCAGTTCGGACTCATAACAATGTGATCATAGAACAAGAGCTTCTCGGCTTGTCGTTTCTGACAAGTACAATCAGTGACAGGAACAAGCTTCAATAAGTTAAATGTAAAAAAAATCTTTTTTTAAAAAGGACACGCTTTTATTTACATATAGAAATTGCACTAAATATGTATAATACAAAAAAATTTTTTTTCCCCTAACTGAAAATTGAACCTCGTACCCCCATGTCTGCAATCGATCACGCTTATATTTCGGCCAGCAAGACTTGATGGTGATAGTACTTTTTAAAGTTATAATAATTGTATCCCTCTAGGGCGAATTGAGGCATGGTTCATTGACGCAAGTGATAATATTTTATATAGACAAAAACTAAAAACTAAAAGTGTAATAATTTCAATACGGTACATTCGATAAATCTGAAATTTTGAATCAATGCATTGTCATCCAAGATCTATATGTGGTAAAATTTTTAGATACCATCAGAAGTGGTATAATTTTACGTTTCAAGTTTTGAAGGAAGGATGGAAGGAAGGGTGGATGGATACAACATACAAACATTGTGACTTAAATAAAAGCGTGTAAAAATGGAAAAGGTTGAGTCGAAGAGTCTCGAGAGTCGAGAACACTCAACACATTTTGTTGTCTATTGATTCCACTCTTCAAACAACAGTTTTTAGAACCATTGATGCGTAGCTATTGCGAAGGATTCTCTGCGCATAAACATCGTAAACCCACTTTAACGTACAAATAGAACAGAAGAATGCAAACCTTGATCACTGGCCATTAACATATTATAAACAACTAGCTAACCCGCGGCGTAGCATACGCCGCTAATGATTTAGTGACGGGGGAAGACTTCCTGAAAGACACGGTCGTCAAAATGGGGTGGGTTTGGGCAAACGACTGTGAGTGAATGAAAAGAAGGAACTCTGGAGAGACCCGCGGCGTATCACCCGTAAAAAATGACGGAAGTGTTCAGTTGAAATCTATTTATTTTGAAAAAATTCACTTGTTCAAAATCCCAACTAACTTGTCCTTGTTGGATCAATACGAAATATTAAATTTTCTGAAATGTACACAAAGTATTTTATAACTTTTTACATTGTTCCCCTTTTACAAAATTAAAATATCAGCGAAATCAATGACGTCATATAATTTTTTTCACAGTGCATATTTAATTTGCACACCTTTTGATGCATTGGTGCAGTAATTAAATTTTCTGAAATGTACAAAAAGTATTTTATAACTTTTTACATTGTTCCCTTTTTACAAAATTAAAATATCAGCGAAAACAATGACCTCATATATTTTTTTTTACAGCGCATATTTAATTTGCACACCTTTTGATGCATTGGTGGAGTAATTTGGTGCGCTGCTGTCTAAAATTAGTATCTGTTGAACATGCTTGCAGCTTGTCTCGCAGAGTCCGACCACGAAGAGAATTATATATATATAGATAGATACAAGTTTGTGCTGCGGTGCCGTGGCGCCTGCGGCCAACTTTATTTAGGGCGCATATGGCGTTTTTAAAAGCCCAACTAACTTGTCATTGTATGATCAATACCTAATATTAAACTTCCTTAAATGTACACAAAGTATTTTATATAGGGGTTGTAGGGCGCCTACGGGTTAAATCCCAAGTGACCTATCCTTGTGTGATAAATACGAAATATTCCTGAAATGTACACAAAGTATTTATATATTTTTTTACAGTGCTAATCACCACACGAGTTTTTAAACTAATTTTAGAAAGCAGTGCACCAAATTACTGAACCAGAAAAATAACTCTTTGAGTCAGTCAGCACTGTTTACAACACAAATGCTGACGTCAAAGGTTCGTGCGTTGCTTGGTTCATGTTAATCGGGAAACCAAAATGATTATGATTTTTTAAGTCTATATTTTCAATTTTTAAAAAAGCAGAGTGATGTCCCTTAGCGTTAGGTCAAAGTGAGTCAGTCATACATAATTGAGGGTAAATATATATATGATAATAGCCCAAGTCACTGGAAGGAAGGAGGGATCCGTTGCGCTATGACGTCATGTTTAAGCTTATATTTAAGTATATATACAAGTCGCGCATCAGGAGGTGTTCAAAATTCTAAAAGATTCGTTTAAAAAATTATATGACGTCATAGTTTTAGCTTATATTTAAATTTTGGAAAAGATCGATGTAAAAAGAGGATTTGAGGATTTATAATTAAAAATTAATGTGTGTACATTTCAGAGAAGTTTAATAGTTAGTATTTATCAAACAATGATAAGTTACTTGGGCTTTTTACCCAAACAAAGTGGGCACCGTAGGCGTCCTAAAACCCATAGAATAGAAATATAGAAGATGTTAACATAAATGGAAAATAAAAACTAACCTTTACAATAACGTCTATACAAAACTATTTTTTCCAATTTTAATAGAAAAAACGTAACTTAACAAAGGATGGAGGTAGGTTCGCGTGGAATGGAATTGATTTCCGCCCTTGGACTTGCTAATTTTTTAAAACATCTACATCGTATTTGTGTGTTGGAAAAGGGCGGGTACCCAACTGAAAACTATAGTCACGCCGCTGAATACACTGATATTTGAATTCTCTGGCGACGTACATTTGTTTTTGTTTTGTTTCTTAACTTACATATCTGTTCCTCGCTTGATCCCAGGGAGTGTTTGTGTGGGCGGGGGGCGTAGTTTGTGATGGCGGGGGGCGTAGGTTGTGAGGGCGGGGGCGTAGGCTGTGAGGGTGGGGGCGTAGGCTGTGAGGGTGGGGGCTTAGGTTGTGAGGGTGGGGGCGTAGGTTGTGAGGGTAGTGGCGTAGGTTGTGAGAGCGGGGGCGTATGATGTGAGGGCGGGGGCGTAGGTTGTGAGGGCGGGGCGTAGGTTGTGAGGGCGGGGCGTAGGTTGTGAGGGCGGGGGCGTAGGTTGTGAGGGCGAGGGAGTAGGTTGTGAGGGCGGGGGCGTAGGTTGTGTGGGCGGGGGCGTAGGCTGTGAGGGCGGGGGCGTAGGCTGTGAGGGTGGGGGCGTAGGTTGTGAGGGCGGGGGCGTAGGCTCTGAGGACGTGGCGTAGGCTGTGAGGGTGGGGGCGTAGGCTGTGAGGGCGGGGGCGTAGGCTGTGTGGGCGGGGAGCGTAGGCTGTGAGGGGCCAGCGGCTGATACATTTATTCAGTTTCCATTGAATAACAATAATGTTCTCTATTAGCATTTGTGAGCAGCTCTGGGGCGGCTCACACGACTGAATTGAAAACAAGCGTGTTCGCTGCACTTCTTTTACATTCTTGTGCATCTTATGATACATAGCCAGGGTTGCGTCACTCGACTTGCCAACATGCTCGTATCCCTCGCTCACCTTTTGCGCGGCTACTTTTTTTTATTTTTTTTTGGTCCCCAACCACCTGCAAAGTTTCCTTTTTTTCCATATCACCTCTTAACCACCAATCTCTATCGCTCTCACGCGGAGGAATAGTTCTGTCTTTCTCTCTTCACTCCATCTTTATATTTTTTTCTCTTTTCACCTCAGGTCTTCTCACGTCTCTCTTTCCCCGTTTCTCTTTCGCTCGATCCTTCTCATTACCCGATTAGATTTTTCAATGTTTGTGTTCTCCATCCCCGACACCGCCAATATCTATCTTTTCTCTCATCTCTTCATCTCTGTGTGTGTGTGTGTGTCTGTCTCTCTCTCTTTCTCTCTCTCTCTCTCTCTCTCTCTCTCTCTCTTTCTGTCTCTCTATCAATAAAAAAACAGTCTTTCTATGTGCGTGTTTTATTCCATGTTCACTCTCTGTAGATCATTTCATATTGTCGTCCTTTCCTCTTCCTTCATATTACCTTAAAATCTCCCTTTTTCTCTTTCTTTTTCTTTCTCTCCTTTCTCCCTCTCTTTTCTCCCTCCCTCCCTCTCTCTCTCTCTCTCTCTCTCTTTCCGTTCCTTTCTCTCTCGTTCTCTCCTCTCTCCCCATCTCTCTCTGTCTCTCTCTCTCAGAGTGACACTTTGCCTTCAGTACGTTTCAGTACCCATCCCCCCTCCGCCCCCAAGACACTATAAACCTCAGACGATGATTATCTCACACATTTACCTCAGTCACTCCTGTCTTTAGAATCTCCTAGTGAACAAATTTTGACTCACACTCGGCATTCCGCACATGTTTCCACCGCTGACCTAGACGGTCACTCACCTACGCTCTTATCTTTGTGGGGCGGCGCCCCCGCCATCCCCCCACCCCCAACTGTCGAACCTGTAGGCATGCTGATTTTACGTTTCTGCCCGTAACGTGGTGCCGGCGAATGGGTGCAGCGCTCTTCTTCTCCCCACCCCCCCCCACGATGCGGTTCCCACCCCATCTTCAACCCCACCCCCCCCCCAACTCTCTTCCCCACCTCCCCACCAAACCCGGGTGGATGGTGAGGGTAGTCCGGGTTCTGGTGCGGAAGGTGACGGGTGTGCGAGGACTCGCCGTATGAATGACGTGGCACGGGCCGCACGTGGCGCGAACGATCAAAGCCATGAGTCCGGCAACCATTATGATGTCTGTGTAGCTAAGGACGACGACATTACTTGGAGTCATCCTTGGAAGGTTTTTTTTCTTATAAAGTCTACATTTGTGTGAATATTTCCTTTCACCCACGGTGCAGGATTACTGTTCAGCTATCGATAATCACACCGCCATAGGGAATATGTGACTAGTCCATGAATATCAATATGCGCAACGTTGTTTCACTTGGTGAAAATGAGTGTGCACAGTAAGTGAGCAGCTTTTTGAGAATAAGTAATAGAAATGCGATTACTTTGCTAAAGTTTCAAACTTTATGAAAATGGATGTGCACAGCTAATGATTACTTTGTGAATATCAACCTAGCACGCGAAATGTGATTACTTTGATGAATGTTCACGTCGTCATCATGTGATAGTATTATTACATTGTGGTCATCAATGTGCGCACTTTATTACACTTCAAGTTAAGACACCCGTTTGTGTGCTCAGTCTGTTTAACTGATAAATGATTTTCGCCGCTGCCGGCGATATTAACAGTGTTTTATAATTCTGCTTGGGATAGGTCTAATGAGTATCTTGAATTTATAACTGTTCTGAAATTAATCCGCCTAAGAGGGGAACTCTTGTTTTATGTTGTGGATTCGTTCAACTTTAGAAACGGCCTGCAAAAAAAAATAGTATGCTATATTAAAGATGATTTGTTTAAGTCGAAATTACGAAGTAAATTAATATAACTACACCACTGTTTATGAGATACACAACTTACAAAAATCAAATTCATTTTTTTTTAAGAACGCCGCCACCTTTGAAATTTTAAAAAGTAAATTAAAGAACGAAGAGTATTTGTTTCCTTGAGTTTACAAAAATTATTTTTAAAATACTTATTTTAATCCTTTTATCACCGACATGAATTCAATGGTTTAAATTTCGACATGTTTTGTGTTTATGCATATACGCCTTTGTGTGGATGTGTGTGTGTGTGTGGATGTTTGTGCGTGTGTGTGATTGAGTACATAAGTACTACATTAAATTTAACACCTGGCGTGTCTGTGGGCTTTTGTTTAGAACTTAGCTAGGATATACAATCTAACGTACCGATGATGGTTCTCCGCTGTGAAGTTTATTAAAATGTCAAAAACTAAAGATAACGATTTCAAATCACTCTGGTCGGCTTTGCCCCACTCCACCTCCAGCCCCCCCCTCCTCCCTGGCTTCAGCGCCATCTCAAACTACTACTACTATGCAATGCACTCGTCAACACAATGACTCGAGGTCAAATTTTCAAATATCTTTTGAAATAAGCCATAAGAGAATACAAGAATATATCATTTTATATCCTAATGACATTGGTCCAGCTTAATACAGCGGATATTTCTATTAAGAGATTTGCACGCCTGAAATGAGCATGCCTTATATATCAGCCCTTTGAGCAGGTCTGCATACCTCACCCCTCCCCTTCCTGGTAACATTAGTGATTTTAAAACATGAGATGGGCAAACGGTTTTCCAACAACAACAACAACCAGGTCAGTACAGCATACAGATCGCAACTCACGGCTCACAGCTCACAACTCGAAACTCACAGCTCACAACTCGAAACTCACAGCTCACAACTCGAAACTCACAGCTCACAACTCGAAACTCACAGCTCACAACTCGAAACTCACAGCTCACAACTCGAAACTCACAGCTCACAACTCGAAACTCACAGCTCACAACTCGAAACTCACAGCTCACAACTCGAAACTCACAGCTCACAACTCGAAACTCACAGCTCACAACTCGAAACTCACAGCTCACAGCTCGAAACTCACAACTCACAGCTCACAGCTTGCAACTCACAGCTCACAGATCACAGCTCACAACTCGAAACTCACAGCTCAAAGCTCGCAACTCACAACTCACAGATCACAACTCGAAACTCACAACTCACAACTCACAGCTCGCAACTCACAGCTCACAGATCACAGCTCACAACTCGAAACTCACAGCTCAAAGCTCGCAACTCACAACTCACAGATCACAACTCGAAACTCACAACTCACAACTCACAGCTCGCAACTCACAACTCACAGATCACAACTCGAAACTCACAACTCACAACTCACAGCTCACAACTCACAACTCACAGCTCACAACTCGAAACTCACAACTCGAAACTCACAACTCACAGCTCACAACTCACAGCTCACAACTCACAACTCACAGCTCACAACTCACAACTGACAGCTCACAACTCACAACTCACAACTCACAGCTCACAACTCACAGCTCACAGTTCACATATCACAACGAGATTAAAATAGTTCAGCGACTCACTACCGTTGAAACAAATATCGTTAATTAATGAGCAGGATTTTTAAAAAAATGATTCATTACCTACGATCCATTTAATGCTCTTTATATTTTTTTATATCTACTATCCCCTCAAACGCTTTGTTTTTATTTGAATCCTTGACAGTCAGTCCACTCTATGGAGCATGTCTTGAAAATGCTCCATAGTGTGAACTGACTATTCTATTACTGCTAACATTTGTACGTCACAGCCCACTTGAAGCTGCACCTAAGATCATCAAAACCATGTGCTTTAAAGGATTATTCACTGCCACAAAGTCGTGCGTTGAATTCATTCACTCACATAAGTCTGTATGTTGAGTTAATTTACTCACACAAGTTTGTATGCTTAATTCATTCGGTCACAGCTGTTAGTTTGTTGAATTGATTTTCACTCAAACGTGTGTGTTAAATCAGTGCTTCTCGAACTCTTTAGTATGGCGGACCTGCAGGAATTTTTACATTGCACCACGGACCGGTGCACTATTTTCCATGTACTTACATTGTAGCGAAATTTATTTTATTTCATTTTTTTCCCATTTTATGTGCTTATTAACTAAAAAAACAAACCCGTAAAAACAAAGTTTTTGACTATAAATCCCTTATATATGAGACATAACTAACAGTATTGATTATTTTGAAACGCGACAAACATTTACAGACTGAATCTGTCTTAACTCAACTTTGCTTCACAACCCTGGGGGGCGGCAGGGGGGATGGGAAAAGCCTGGTCACCGATCGCTTGACCGAGCTCAGCGTGACACGTAAAATGTAAACAAAAGCACGCCGGTACTTCGATGGGTCGACGTCAAAGCGTCAACTCAAACTCTCACGTGGGAAAAGAAACAATAATTAACCGTGAATTTGAATTACATACGTTATATAAGGATAAACTAAAAATGCATTAATTTATTTACGGTACGTTCGATCGATCTGAAATTTCGATACGATGCATTGTTAGGTGAGACGGTTCCGTGTGCCAAATTTGAGCTCGGTCGGATCACGGAAAATGGGTCATTTTTTACTTTTGTTTTTCCACCCGCCCAAGACAGAGAGACAGAGATGACGACAGACAGAGATGGCGGTGAAGTTAATATAAGGGATTTAATAAAAATTGACATTTTCTATGGAGTTATTATTATTGGTTGTAAATGGAGGATTATTTTTTTTTCCTATCCTTTCTTGATACCTTCTGCGGATCGGCAGCGGATGGACCGCGGACCACTTTCAGAAGCACTGTGTTAAATTGATTACACCACAACAAGGCTGTATGCATTGTTCTCTTTAACCTGTGCGGTTGCGCATATATCTGACAGACGCCGCGCAGCAGTTTAGAATTAACGCGTAGCAAATTTTGTTAAAGAATGAATAATCTCCGTGTTAGTGCGGTGTGCAATTTCGAACAGAAAAAAATGGATGCTATGCAACTGTTGAAACAAGTGTGTTATTTTGCACCCGAACCGATGAACCTTTGTGGAAACATTGGTTGCATGTTGAAAAGATTCACTCTCAAAGGTTGTGAGTTGAATTGATCCCTCCGCCCCCCCCCCTTTTCTCCCCACATGCAAACACTATATGTTTTTATACACGCTGATTTTATTCCTTCAGACCAGGCTATACGTTGAATTGATACCATTAGACGAGGCTGTACGTTGAATTGATTCTGTCACCTGAAACTTCCCTGAGGCTGCATGACGTAAAAGCTGTCTAATTTCCTTCTCTCTCTCTCTCTCTCTCTCTCTCTCTCTCTCTCTCTCTCTCTCTCTCTCTCTCTCTCTCTCTCTCTCTCTCTCTCTCTCTCTCTCTCTCTTTCTCTCTCTCTTTCTCTCTCTTCCCCGACCCGTTATATTCTACTAATGACCATAACACCGGAGACTATAATATGTTCAAGTGACTCCCTTCTCCATCGACGTGATAGTGGTTGGGGGGGGTGGGGGGACGACGACACAATGAAAGATGTGCCTGGCTCGCCAAAATAATAATTCCCCTGCCGCCCAATCACACTTCCGATCCAACTACTTTGACTCAATGGTCGGCAGATCCGTTCTTGGACACATCTGTAACAATAAATGCGATATTTTTAATTGCTGAACGTCTAGCTTGACATATTGCTTCCTTCCTCTTTCTTTTCTTTCGCCGATAATCGTGCCTCCAATTAATATATTCGGTATTAACTCGCCGACTATCACAATATGGTTCTGTGTGCGCCGAAATGTAAGTTTTATAATATAGCCTAGTGTTATAGTTACAGCCGCCTAGCAGAGAATTGCACCTGAATAGATCATAACACCCCCAATAGATCAACATTACGGGATATACCACGACCCCAATAAACAATGATACTGTTCGCCATGACCCCTAAAATTAATCATAAGTTTACCATGACACCAATAAACAATGGGAGTATTCACCATGATCCCATGATCCCAATAGACAACGACAGTGTTCGCCATGATCCCAGTAAACAATTATGGGATTCACCACGACCCCTATAAACAATAACAGTGTTCGCCATGATCTCAAAAGACAAATGTGACGGGGTCCGACATGGGACCATGCGACAATCATGACGGGATCCACCTAGATCCCAGTTTGATAGCCGTGCTTTGATTCACCATGTTCTCAATAGACGAGGATGAAAGTGTCAATTGTTAATCAAATAACCAAGTCTTATTTCACCGCGAGGGCGTGTATTCCTTATCGTCGCAACCCTACGCCAACTAGAGGGTTCGTCCTTTCAAAGCAGAAATCTATTAACATTTTTTTTTAAAATCCGGGGGTATTCGGTTGGACCAATTAAGATGTCTCAAAGGATATTAATTGATTCTGCTTTAATCTTTCAGCTTTCTGGTCTTTCCCAGGTCGAATACACCAGTGCTTCTCAAAGTGGTGGTCCGCGGACCGGTGCCGGTCCGTGGGCCATCCGATGCCGGTCCGCAGAAGTTACCAAGAAATGAAATTTCGCTGCCACGTCAGTACAGGCAAAATAGTTCACCGGTCCCTGGTGCGATGGAAAAAATTCCTGCCAGTCAGCAATACTAAAAAGTTTGAGAAGCACTGGAATACACGCTTACAGCTGTGTTACACTCATTCTTTTTTTTTAAACGTATTTTTACTTTGATTATTATGCTGTAAATCTTTATTTTACCAAAACCTTGTTCTAAAAAAAGTAACATTACGCAATCAGATCTGACGGTTACAGATACGAGAAATGCCGAACCCTGTTGCGACTCTCAACTCTCATGTAGGAGATCCACGCTGACACAAACCCTGCCTCTAAGTAAATACATTTCGACTATTTATACCGTCAGAACTGTATAGGTTCCCCCCCACTCTTTTTTTGCTAATTGTCTATCTTGACGTTGCGTGCCTTCAACGCTCTTCTTTACCCCCACCCCATCCCCGCGTCACCACTGTATAATTGCTCACCATGCATGTTGTCTTTCCTCATCACCTCTGCCACAGCTGTTCAATTCGTCCATCGATAGTTGCCTTACATACTGTAGAGACTCTGTTGAAAACATTGACCTTGCGTATTGTACTTTATAGTTTCTCAGGGTTGTTAACAATACTAAAAAAAAATATTGGCAATACCAATACCAATACAATTTTAAAACCAGTATTGCAATACCAATACCAATACAATTTTAAAACCAGTATTGCAATACCAATACCAATATTTATTTATTATTGCCTTACCAATACCAATATTTGGGTCATTCGACAAATAAAACGCAAATACGTTTAAAATTTAAATTCATGAGTTATATCTAAAATCTGTCTACATTGGCATTGGATGAAACAAAACATTAACTTGACTCACTTTCAAGCAAGAAATTCTGTAAAAGGAAATCGGAAAGAAAATATTGACCAAAGAAAAAAAATGGCATCAAGATCTTGAAAGTATTACCTATCAGTCCATAATATTCGCAATCATTGAAAAGTTATGAACGAAATAGAACGACGCATTCACGCTACTAAAAATAATTATAATTACAACAAATTTAATATTATATAAATTTTTTAAAAAATATTTTTTCTTTGTTTGGCCTTATTTTTGTTTGTAGGCCCTAGGCACGGTGCCTAAAGTGCTAAGCCTTAATCGAGCCTTGGCCTTGGTAAGTCACTGGTCAATGCTCATTGCCAAAGATATCATATATGATTTGATTTCTATTATCATTCATTTCATTGATCAGTCTCATTCAAAAATTGTTTGGCAATGTCACTCGCAAGATGGCGACACCAAAGAAAAATTTATTATATTCAGCTTTATTCACAACCAATGTTGTAGAGAATTTATTGAATATTGCTTTTAGTATTGGTTAAAAATCAATACCAATATCAAAAATAATTATTGGCAATACCAATACCAATATCAAATTTCAAGAAGTATTGCAATATCGTCCCAATACTTAAAAAAGTATTGGCAATACTACCAATACCAATACAATATTGCAATATTAACAACCCTGTAGTTTCTACACTCATTTTTTTTTAAATTTGAAAGGATTTCGAAGAGAAAATAGATGGGAAATGGGGAGATGAAGTTGCATTGTAAATGTCTTAAGGCTGGTCCACACCTCACAAATGCTCGCGAGAATTTGCCCAAGCATCACACGAACGCACTATTTTATGGGCGAATGCAGATTTAATAGGCGTAAACTTAAGTCACGTGACTTTACTTTACAGCTGATCTTAAATTTAATGGCTGCCACTTTCTTCTAGTCTAGCGTAATTATTATATATCAGCTCTACTTAATCGTTGAGAAAACAT
Organism: Ampullaceana balthica; assembly: GCA_944989445.1. Lineage (NCBI taxonomy): Eukaryota > Metazoa > Mollusca > Gastropoda > Lymnaeidae > Ampullaceana > Ampullaceana balthica. The sequence continues at coordinate 396,469 of CALYLW010000503.1, read as the reverse complement.
GTATGATAAGAGAATATTCACAATGAAAACAAATCCTCAGCATGCCAAACGGTCTTTAAAATCTAATAATATCTACGCGACGTCTTCACTTCAAATGACAAAATTTGAATCGGACGGATACTCTGATCATACTAGTTAGTGCTAGTATTACAAAGTCTACAATGCCATTATTAATTATTATTTATTTTCATTCTTTTAATTAAAAAAAATGTTTTTTAAAGCCTAATTTTAAATAAAAATGCAGATCTACTTCGTAATAAATCGTATTTGTTGTTTTGACATGTTTTTTAAATAATGATTTGATGAAAATTGGTTGATCACGAGGAATTTTATTAATTAATAGCACATCGTAGTCAACATAAACAACTCTCCAGTGATGAACTTTCAACTTTAATTTATAATAATTTACCATGTGACATGGAGTTGGCGTAATAATACAAAAATAGTTCGCTCGCAAAATCTCGCGCGAGAACCAACCTTTATGTGTGTCAAAAAAATATTTTAAAACTAATTCTTTTTTAGATGAATAAAAAATGTTTAGGCGATCGGGGGTGGGGGTGGAGGGGGGGGGGAGAGAAACGAGAGAAATAAAGTTGACTAAAGATTTAAAATACAGGTGTGCAATATTCCAGAAGTCAGCAACTTTCAGCACCGAGTACACACTTAAAGCCAGGCCGATTTGCGTTGACACACGAAAGATTCAAACATGTGTCATTGATTGACTGAAGAAATAAAATGCTTCTGAAATGTTAATTTATACATTATTTTATGACCCTCTAAATCAGTGCTTCTCAAAGTGGTGGTTCTGCGGACCCGTGCCGGTCCCTGGGCCATCCGATGCCGGTCTGCAGAAGTTACTTAGAAAGGACATTTCGCTACCACGTCAGTACAGGGAAAATAGTTCACCGGTCCATTGTGCAATGGAAAAAATGCCTGCTGGTCCGCGATACTAAAAAGGTTGAGAAGCACTGCTCTAAATGAATTAGAATTTCTACTTTGCCTGGCTACAGCCGAAATATTTTCTGATGCTGCTGCTATTAATATCATTGTTACCGTAGTTTTAAAAGTTTTCCGACTCAAAACGCGGTGTAGCATAATTGCATTCTTTTTTTTTCTTTCTTCTTTTCCCCTAAATGTTTCTCCCAACGTTTCCAAAGCCATTAACTAATGATTTGTGGCAATAAACCATCCCACAGCGAACCCCGGTGGTTGGTTACCTCGCGCATTTCTCAGGATTAGAAGAGCCTCCCCCCCCCACCCACGCTCCGGTCCCCTCGGCCCAGTCTCCAGCGAAATGAAGGAAGTCTCGTGCTCCCCCCCCCCACCCTCACCACCCTGATCTCCGGAGACACGAGGTGAGAGAAACCTGACAATTTTATCATGTTTCTCGTAGTTTACACAGCTGTGAGATATTACCCCTTCTCCGCTCCTCCCATCCTAATAAGCGTGGAAAAAAAGGCTATGTCAAAGGTCAAGGTGACCGAGAGAGGTTTCTTTTTTTTTCAGTTACTCTCAACTGTATTTCTTTATATATATATAAAGATATATATATCTTTCACGCGCGACTCCAGCAAACGCCGTTCCTAGTTAAAAAAAATTTAGGTACATTCTCAAAAGTCTTCAATTATTGATAACATTATTATTCTACATTGAAATATATATGCTTTAGTGTGACGGAGCAAATATATCTAAAACTTATAAAAAATTAAAATTAATTTTCTAAAAGTATGAACACATTACTATAAATATTTTAAAATAAGGTTTTAATTCATAGTTACAAAAAAAGTTTTTAAAATTGTATTAGGGGCCGTCCATTAATGACGTCACCCGATTATGGTCGAATTTTTACCCCCCCCCCTCGTCACATGTTTAAAAAAACTTAGACCCCACCCCCCATAAAAGCCGTTTGTCTATTGAAAATGAGCATTTTCCAAATCACTTTTATGTTATTTACTCGTGTATTTAGTGTAAGGCTGCACACTTATCGTAACACGTTGAAAGCCATTTAAAACGTCATTAAATAAATCGTAAGTAAAAATCAAATATTTAAGTGGAAATTTTATTTAAAGTTGCGTGTTTTGATGAGAAGTCACATTTCTTAAACACCCCCTCCCCCTAGTCACAACATCGTCACAAATGTGTGACCCCCTCCCCCATAGATGCGTGACGTCATTTATGGATGGCCCCTTACCTAACCTCACTTCAAATGTAACTTTTCTCTCCCTTTAAAACTTATAATTTTTTTTCGTTGTTATTTTTTTTAAAAATAAATTTATTTCTTTGTTATAGTTTTTTTTTATTGTCTAATCACTGAAATGATTTCGTTCCCTTTATCAATCGCCCATTACTATTCAAACATGTACGTCGGCACTGGTAGTTATTTCCCCTGATAAGAATACGATGCTCGTCCATTGGATCCAGAAATGTTTCCGGAAGTGGCCTTTGAACCTGTGTTTATATAACGAAAACCGAACTCGGCGACATATTTCGACTTATATATAATTCTATATTATCATCGTTTACAAAGTGTAATATACCTTATAGGTCAAGTAACAAGACTTTAACACTCTGTGTTCTGGTTAACAACTGTCTTTAATTACTCTATACAATCCACTGCAAATCAACTACCTAAGCAGCTCGTATGCAATCAACCTCGGTTACCTCTTGAACCGTACATTTATAGTCAGCTCTCCTCCAAGTCCATGACCATGCACGCTTACAGATCACATCACAAACCACGTGTTTCATACTAGGTCACGTCCTTGCATGCTCATACAATGTAAACACAACACGTCTCTCACACAAAGTACGACATGGGAGCGGGTAAGCGCAGCTCTTTGAATTACGGCTGTTTGATTCTTTCCCAGCTTCTCCATCATGTATTGCTGTGATTGAATATCTGTTTGATACTCTTGTCTCCGAATCTCCAAGGTGTCTGTCTATGTGTCTGTTTTGATTGGCTGTAGTACAGATAGACTAACGCAGAGGACCAACGTCAATAAATCTACTCGGCTTTCTGTTTCCCCCTGTGATCAAGTGTATTGATTTCTAAAATGCCCCCCCCCCAAATGGCTTGTCCTGCCCTGGCCTCCCCTGTCAACTCCCGGCGCTGTAGCGCGCTGTCAACAGACGCGCCGCTGTTGAGCCTAGGCTGCAATGCTGGCAGTTCGAGTCCCTGTTCTTGCCTAGCCTGTTGCTGTAGGAATTGTTGTAGTTTTTTTTTATTATCTATGCTGTTCCAATCAAATTTATCTACATTTATATATGAATATATGAATGAGATCTCTAATATTCGTATTATATATCGGGAGCTCAAACGTGACTAATTTTTTCTAAGATCCAAGGGAGGTGTTGATTTCTGTCTTCAAATCTCATCAACTAAGTGTTTTGTTGCCTGACTAGATTAACCAGAGCTCTCGCTGCTTCCATATCGACCGGAGTCCTTCAATATCATCATTGATCTGCCGTCCAGCGTGATCAACTGCTGTAAGGAGGTTTCTATCCATAAATATATTTGCCATTTATTTACCCATCAATGTATGTGCTCCAACATTTGCTTTATAGCCCATAAGGACGTTAGAGGTAGTCATCAAATCCTATAGCTTCCTTCTTCCTCTTGTGCTAGCCCATGTTTACTTTCCCACAACCTATTCTTCTCACAAATGCCTACTTTTCAATCACATATTCTAATCATCCGTGTCTAGCTTCCTTCAATGTATCCTAATGTCCATATCTAGGTTCCTCCCATGCACTCCACTCATCCATGTCTACCTTACTCCTCTTCCTCGGCTGGTTCTACTTATCCATGTATAGCTTTCTACTCCACTCCCTCTCTAATTCAATTCACCAATGTCCAACTTTTTCCCGTCTAATTTACTCACAAATGTCCAACTTTCTCCCGTCTAATTTACTCACCCTAAAGTCCAACTTTCTCCCGTCTAATTTACTCACCAAATGTCAATTATCCTCCCGCCCCCCCCCAAATCACAATTTTAACTCTCTTGTTAGTTGACCTGCGCGTTATTTCCCCTGATATGTGTGTCCCGATTACTCAACTGTCCACCCCCACCCATCCCCCCCCCCTGTTTGAGTCACCCCGTCGTGTCTCTGCGTAACATCACACACGGCACCGTCTTAACTCCGAGCCGACCAAACTTTATCCTCTTAACCAGATTTCTGATGCTGCATGACATTCATCTGGGAAGTCGACTTTATCATCGTATTCATTTCACTCCCTCGTGTCTGGGTTTCTCTGACGAACGCAAGGGATTAGATTGTATTTCGCTATAATTCTGGTCTATTTCACTAATCACATACATAAACTCAAAGCCTCGTTCACTAATCAAGAACAATAAATGGGGTCAAATGTATCTGTTGTTTTTTTTTAATTACATAAATGGAAAGTCTTGAAAGAATTCAAGTTTAAAAGAAAAACTTAAAGTCAAAACCAAATTAATTTTATTCCCTGTTCTGCATTAGTGAGAACGGTGGTCCGTGGTTACATCATCAAGTCAATTCAAGGCGAAATTTAAAACTTTTAAAACTTGTCACGTACAACGTTATTGTCCTTGTTTATAGTGACGAACGGCCTCATTTTTTTTTCCTTCTCCTCCAAGGCAACATCTGACAAAAAATACAATCATAACACGATTCCTGTTTGTATATATAAACGAGAGTAAATGTTGTTTTTTTTTGGTTTTTTTTTGGGGGGGGGGATTATTGCGGTTAACATTACAGTACACACAAACAAACGGTCTAAGTGTTGGTTAACTCAGTTTCTTCTGTTACTTTTGTTGTTGTTGTTGTTTTTTTTAACAAATAGTAGGGAATCCTAGACTTCCTAGTAGGGAATCCTAGACTTCCTAGTAGGTAATCCTAGACTTCCTAGTAGGTAATCCTAGACTTCCTAGTAGGTAATCCGCGTTCAACCACCCACCGTCTGACATCCCTTCCAAGTCTTAAATATACATTAAAATTATAACTATAGCACTAGAACTCAACAAATTTAGAGCACTGATAATAAAAGAACTAATCCGTTTGATTTGTTTACCTTAAAATATAACTCATATTTTTTTTTAAATCCTTTATATTAACTCGTGGTGTCTGCTTGAGGCCTTGATTGATGGTCTGTTTGCCGGAAAAAAACTTTGGATCGATTTTTAACCCACTGCCTCGTAAGCTAGGGAGCTGAAATTTTGCAGGCAGACTCGTGCCGATTATAAAAATGATGTATCAAAATTTCAGATCGATCGCATGTACTGTATTTAAATTACTGAATTTTTAGATTATTTATCTCTTTATGTTAATTTTTGAGATAGATTGTCGCGGTGCGTATTATATTGAACGACATCGTATATAAAAGATTTATTGTTAAAAACTTTATTTTTTATGGGTTTTTAAAAATGTATTTGTCGATTACTTATCCTTAACTTATACCGTATCATTCCCAACCGACTTATTTAAAAGAAATCAAAAACAGTGTGCATCGTTTACGTATAACTACAGCTCCGCGGCATTCTTTGTTTACACCCCATTTATTTATTTGAACATCTGGTTCAATAGCTGTGGGGAGTTGGAATTTTAGATTTTTAATGGCGGGCAAACCTATACGAAAGAAAGGTGACTTTCTCATTTATTTATTATTCCCTCTGGCTTCGTTATCGCAGTATTTACAAACGTTTTACCGAACATGTCGTAACAATTTAACCGAATATGCTCCTAGAAATTGTTCTAATACAGCTAAGATTTTATTCCGATTACTCCCCAGTTATTTCCCCCTTAAGACCTAAAACTTTACTAACAATTATCCCTGATATTTTACCCCTATTGCACCTGACAATTAACTTGTATTATTCGTAAAATTTCACCCCATTTACTGCTCTAATTTACTCACTTACTACAAATATAAACAGGTTTTATAGTAATTGAGACGTTGACTTGAAATAAATGGACCATTAAATTCTTTAATCTCCTTGTGGCCCAGATCAAAGTAAGTAAATGTAGCGAGCCCATTAACCCCTCACCCAGCCTCCCACCCTCCACACACACACACACACACACACACACACAAAACTCTCTTCCAATCACCAAACTCTGGTCTTCGTTTGTGTTTACGAGGTCGCCCAGTTTCTAAAAACCCCAATTTGTGGAATTCGCCTCATTGATTTTTTTTTCAAATTCCAGAAAGCGCGTTGTGGTTTCAGGAGGTATAAAACTCTTCCTGCTTTTAGCTCCCCCCCCCCGCTTTCCCAGCCCACGTCCTCCAGCCCCCTCTCCCTCCTTAAAAACTTAAACTCACCTTGTGTACATCGAGAGTGGCAGAAGTGATCGTCATTATTAGCCCTTGCATTCTTGTCTCAAAGAGAATCAAAGTGGCTTCTGACTTTGATTATGCGAGTTGTTATTTTTAACGATTTTTTTTACAAAATATGTTCTAAAATACTCAACTACATTTATGCACATGTACGTATTTAACGTGCGATCAAAAAGAAAAACGTCAATCCTTGTTAAAATGTTTAAGAAACTTTCGAAGGGGTATAATTAATACTATTATTAACCGTATTTAAGCGCGAATAAATATATATGCATTTGAGTTTAAGAGGAAATGATATATATATATATATATATATATATATATATATATATATATATATATATATATATATACTCTCAATAATAGTTTTAAAAAGACTAAGTTAAATTTAAATACTAATTATTATTATTTTTTTTTAAATTTCGGTTTTAATTAAATCAAGGTAAAAAAAAATAATTAAATTGTAATCTGTATCTCCCTTCAGGAGTAACTTTTTCCGCGTTTGAAAATTATTAATTTTAAAAGAAAAATAATTCTATTCACATTTTTGATAATGCTGTATTTAATGTATCTTTAAATTATGTCGTCACACTCATCCACTAACTCTTTGTTGTTACTCACGAGAGGGAAGGACATTCTTGGTGAGATTTGTAAGCTCAAAGTGGGGGGGGGGTGAGGGGGCCCAGGGGGGGGAGATGGCCCAACATTTGTGACGTACCGAAATATCTGGCGTTTTAGTGTCATGGTTTAACGATAGCTTGGTGGCAAGTCAGACATAAAAATGTACCTTTTCAGACTTACAAATATTTACCTTTCGCGTGTCGCGTAGAAAGCGGTTGTGTGATGGATGGCTGGTGTGGGGAGGGATGGCTGGTGTGGGGAGGGTATTCTTGAAACGAGCCAACTGTATTGAACAAATTTCCTTTCAAATTGTACGTTCCTAAGACAGTGTCAGTCAACTTGTGGTAAGGGATAGACAGGTAAACTTAGCATAATTCTTACGACTGCATAAAATTTTATTTGATATAAAAAAAATGAAGAAAAAAAGCTTAAAAGATTCTGTATTTTTAGCCACAGTTTTTGGGGATAATTATTAAGGTGGAAAATAACATTCTTAAATCCCTTATATAAACTTCGAAATCTTGTCTGTCGTCATCTCTGTCGTGATCTCTGTCGTTAGCGGGCGAGCGGAAAAACAAAAATAAAAATGACCCACTTCCCGGGATGCGATCGAGCTGAAATTGTGGACATAGACTCGTGTCACCTAACAATGCATTGAATCAAAATTTCCGATCGATCAAATGTACAGCAATTAAATTAATGCATTTTTAGTTTATCTCTATGTAACTCTATGTAATTCAATGTCGCCGTTTGCTATTGTTCGCCTTCCACGTGCCACTTGAGTTCAGTCCAGCCATCGATGTCCACACCCCCTCCCCCCCCCAGGTTTTAAAGCCAGGTGAGTTCAGTCAGTTTCAGTCTGTAAATGTTTGTCGCGCGATGCGTTTCACATTGAACTTAAACAATAATTTTAGTTATGTCTATTATATAAGGGATTTATAGTCAATAACTTTGTTTTTACGGGGTTGTTTAATTAAATGTGTCACAAGCCCAAAGATATGGTCAGTACTACTTGTGTTTGGGCCGTGTGGGCTGCTGCTTTTTTCCACGAGACATGTTTTCAGTGGGTGGACTGTGCTGCCATCCCTCGAAGTAAAAGGAAGAACCGCCCCTTCAAACTAAACTTTCCTCACAGTCGCCACCATGGCACTCATCATTTTCCCATTCACCTCCCTTCACACTCACATTTCATGACAGCCACCTCCCTTGGTACTCACCTTTAATCACATTCACCTCCTTTCTCACTCATCTTTTTCACAGTCACCTCCCTTCCCACTCACCTTTCGTCAAAGTCACCACCTCCCTTCGCGCTCACTTTTCTTCACAACTACCTACCTTCCTTTGTTCTCATGTACCTTTGCTCTCCGCTTCCTTTATAAGTGGTGAACTATGAAAAACCAACCCCCCAAAAAAAAATTTAAAAGAAGAGTTGAGAAAAGTTGTGCTAATAAGTTGTGTAAATCAGTTTACACCATTGAAGAAGTAATGCGTAATGTCACATTCATAGTCGTAGTGGACGATCTGTATCAGGTTTTGTTCCGTAGGCAACAGAAGTCCATTTTATGTAGCGATAAGTTGGCCTTTGCCTGTATCTCGGGTGTATTTACACCGTATTGCGTCGGCACCCAGTTATTCTTTACTTCTTGGCGTCTGCAGGCTTCCCGGTTCTTAACTTCACTCCACGAGTCAGATCGTTAATTGCCGATAAGCCCGAGAGTCTAAACCACGCAGGCCAGGCGCACACTTTTGGGTAACGCCCAGAATGAGTACTACTCTCATGCAGTTTACACCAGTCGCATGAGACTAGAGCTCAACTGCTCTGGCGGCAGAAACCATGGCTCATTAAAAAAAAAGTTATAAAGCATTTACTTTCCATTTAAAGATATACATGCTACACATTTTCGAACACTACCAACTCTCGAACCTGGAGTCTTTTGTTTGTAAAACCGATATGCCTATTATTGTTAGTAGATTGTTAGTAGATTGTTAGTAGATTCTAATCGAATTGTAAATTATATCAATTGATCAATTGTGGGAGGGGCAGTCAAAGCCCACATCGCCCGGTGCTCTGAAAGGGTTGATGAAGCCAGGGAAATAAATCGGTGGTCTTGTAGAAATGGTCATCGTGTTTGAATGCAGAATTACTCAGTGACAGGTAGATAGAGGCTAGTGAGTTTTCGTTTGGCATTTATCAAGTCAAATAAATTAACATCAGTCAGACGCAGACAGTTTGTTTGATTTGAAATTCGAAAAAGAATTTTTTGGGTTAGCGCTCAGATGCAAGAACAGACATAAGCCACAGATAAGCGTAGGACGCAATAATCATCTGTATAGAAAGAGCGCCTGTAATAGATCAGATAATAAAAGAAAATATAACATTGGATTATAAATTCCTCGGAATCGGGTTAGCTAGCAAATAATTATTTTAAAATTATTTTTTTTTAAAAACCTTATATTGCGTTTGCCTTCAATAATTTCAAACGTATTTCTTCAGTTCATTAACACCACGGTATTATTAATTTGTTTCGTGGAAGCTCTAAACTCTAGATTCTAGATCAATGTTAGTGATTTATACATACCCCTCCATCTGTCTATAGCTTTTATTAGAGTCTATATTCACCAGACCAGTTCATCAATACTAAAGGCGACAACCTAATGTCAGGAGAATTGGGAGAAGGAAGGTGACCGTAAATAATGAAACTAATAAGGTAGGCGAGGAACGGGCTTTAAACGAACCCTCCCCAGTGTTCCCTTTAAGCTGCACGACCGCGCAGTTATCTGACCAGTTTAGAATTACCGCACAGCAAATTTTTTAAAATATTGGAAAAAAAATCGTTGCCGGGCAACTTTGCACAGGAGTTGGTTTTTTTTTAAATTTGCACACGGACAAACGAACCTTAGAGTGAACATTGACCCTCTCCTCAACCTTCTCCGGTGTAACCGTTGTAAATACTTGTATGAATATATATATACTAGCGTGCACCCGCCAAAAATGACGGAAGTTTTCAGCTGAAATCTATTTATTTTTTAAAAAATGAATTTTTTTTAGGGCGCCTACCTTTTTCAAAAGCCCAACTAACTTGTCCTTGTTTGATAAATACGAAATATTAAACTTTCTGAAATGTACACAAAGTATTTTATAATAGGGGTTGCAGGGCGCCTATGGCGCCCCCTTCATTTTTTAATTTTATAATTAACCATCATGTAATTCTCTTTTTACAATGTTCCCTTTTCCAAAATTAAAATATGAGCGAAAACAATGACGTCATATAATTTTTTTTTACAGTGCATATTTAATTTGCACACCTTTTGATGCTTTGGTGCAGTAATTTGGTTTTCCCTGCTTTCTAAAATTAGTAGCGTCAGGACAGACTGACTGACTTGCATGACAATTGCAAATTATATAGTTTTATAATGAAGTGTAAAAAAAAACTTCTTAACCAATTTCTCAGAAAGTAGTTTTTTTAACGAAATTGTGAACGTAATTTTAGTTTGGTTTTTAGGCTACCACCACAAATGACACAGCTTAAACAGATCTTTTTTTTTATGTGCTTTGAACAAATTTTAAGCTTATGGGCTACGTTGTTTTGCATTGAAATCAGTAAGAAAATGGAGAAAAATTGTTATCTCTCTCTCTCTCTCTCTCTCTCTCTCTCTCTCTCTCTCTCTCTCTCTCTCTCTCTCTCTCTCTCTCTCTCTCTCTCTCTCTCTCTCTCTTTCTCTCTCTGTCTCTGTCTCTCTCTCCTCTCCTCTCTAAAAGCATGGTTTTCTAGAAACTCACGTAAACAAACACAGTCACCCCTTTCCTCGCTGTTCCCGAATAGTCATAACTTTGCTAATCACATCCCGGGCTTTTGGCTAAGATCAAAGTGTAGTTTTATGTTGCACTCTAAGATCAAAGTGTAGATTATTTGAGCCTTTCAATACATTAACAGGCATTTAAGGTGCGGGGGAGCCTAGGAATTAGCAGGTGAGGTGGAAAGTGATGGGGAGATTTCGTTTTAATTTGATGATAAATTTGCGGGTGATTTTTTTTCCCGTACTTCTTAGTTCCTTTTGGCCTCTCTCCTTGTATAGTTTATTAACTTAACTCACCTATGATGTCAACATTTATTTAAATATCTACTCATTTGGTGTATGCTCCTATCACAGTCTTGTGGTTTACTCTTCAAATATCTTATCTCTTACAGACGCTCCTTCTATATTATTAGAAGATTATTGCGTCCTACGCTTATATCAACTGTTTAATTATGATATTGTTTTCTTTCTAAAAAAGTTGTGTTTTATTTACAACCCGTGACGTGAGAAAAGGGGGGGGGTGGTGAGTGGAGGGGCTTAAATTTGTCATTACTTTATAGGGCAGCATTTTTTACCAAGAGTATAATTATTTAATTTATTTTTATTCTTCTTCATTTTTTTCTTTTTCTTATTGTTATTATTAGTAGTAGTAGTGATAGTAGTAGTAGTAGTAGTAGTAGTAGTAGTAGTAGTAGTAGTAGTAGTAGCAGTAATAGCAGTAGTAGTAGTAGTAGTAGTAGTAGTAGTAGTAGTAGTAGTAGTAGTAGTAGTAGTAGTAGTAGTAGTAGTAGTATCAGTAGTAGTAGCAGTGATAGCAGTAGTAGGAGTAGTAGTAGTAGTAGTAGTAGTAGCAGTAATAGCAGTAGTAGTAGTACTAGTAGTAGTAGTAGTAGTAGTAGTAGTAGTAGTAGTAGTAGTAGTAGTAGTAGTAGTAGGATTAGTAGTAGTAGTTGTAGATGTAGTTGCTATTTAAGTACGAGTACTAGTATTAACAGTAGTAGTAGTTGCTGCTGTGGTTGTGTTGATGTGCTTAATTATTTCTTCTAATTTCAAATTAAAATAAAATCGGCGTGTCCCTTGCTAAACCAACCAGAGCTACGCCACTGATAATAACCTGGTGAATACTCAACCAGGAAGTGTTACTTCGAGATTTAGCTTCAGCTTCACTTAATTATTTCTATTCAGGAAGATAGATTTCCAAAGTCTAATACTCTACTCAGACTTGCCTAATCAGACTGACAGGGAGAGACAAAAATGTCTACGCGGGAACGACCGAATCAATTCCGAGAGGTTTCATCATCTTCCGTGTTCTTATGTCTGTGACCCATGGGCATGTTCGAAAAAACGAAATTGTGTGTGTACAAAAAGGGTGGGGGTGGGGGATGGGGACGGGGGTCTTATATTTTTGACTGATGTTAAAGATATGAACCAAATTAATCACGTGTGGATCCAAGACTTCCTTTTGGGCAGGGAGCAAACTGTAATAATTAATGGATCTAAATCTGCACCAATAAAGGTTAACTCAGGAGTTCCACAAGGAACTGTGCTAGGTCCCATTACTCTTTTTAATTTATATAAATGATTTACCCAACAACATCTCAACAGGTACAAAAGTTAGGCTATGTGCTGATGATTGTATAATCTATAGAACAATTAAATCAGAACAAGATAGCAAAATTTTACAAAAAGACTTAGATGAATTGATAAAATGGGAAACTAACTGGAGTATGTCTTTCCATCCAGAAAAGTGTCAACTGTTAAGAGTAACAAAGAAAAAGAAACAAATAAATTCAAAATATTACATTCATGGAAAAGAACTGACCCAAACTAAAGATGCAAAATACTTAGGAGTCTTAATAAATGAGAAACAATCATGGAATCCCCATGTCAATGAAGTTATTAAAAAATCAAACAAAACCTTAGGCTTTATAAAAAGGAACTTTAACAAATGTAATAGAGATATAAAACTAAAATGCTACCTCACTTTGGTGAGACCTGCACTAGAATATGCATCTTCTGTATGGGACCCATCCACCAAAGAAAACATTGATAAACTAGAACAAATTCAAAAAAGAGCTGCCAGATTCATTACTGGAGAATATTCGAAACTGACAAGAGTAACACCATTAGTTAAATCATTAAACCTTGAAACACTAGAGGATAGAAGAACCAAGAGCAAATTAGTAATCATACATAAAGCAATTAATTCTAATTTAGAAATACAACACAAAGATAACTTAATACAACCCTCAGATAGACATAAGGATAAAAACACCTTTCTTATTCCGTATGCAAGAACAAACACATACAAGTTTTCCTTCTTCCCGTCCAGAATTCGGGCGTGGAATGGGTTGCCTGAAGAATCCAGGAAAACCAACACTTTATCAACATTTAAATCTCTAATAAAAATGCAGGACTAAACACAAACCATAGATAAGCGTAGGACGCAATAATCTTCTGTATAGAAGGAGGGTCTGTAAACAGATAAGATAAGATAAGATAAGACGTGTTATCTTTCCTTTATTTCTTACCGCCCCTTTTCTCTTGCGGTTATGGATTAGAAATGTTGCTGCGTGATCTCCTTTCAACAATCGCTCGTTTCTTGTTGACACGCGCGCTCACCGTTTCGCATCAACACGTGGTAACCTGTTAGATAACGCGTGCAAATTTTTGTCCATGATCAGGAAAAATTGTAGACCTTCTTTTATTTATTGATGTATTTTTAATGCGATTTTTCTTTACGCTTTAATAATGCGTCAATTAAAATAATATAGTCCCAGTTATCTTCTGAAGCAAAGTTTTTTTTAACGCTTACATCGTTGTTGAACCACGTGTTCAATTTGTTGGACTGGATGATTTAGAAAAAAATATGTCCTAGATTGGAATAGCATTAGAAAAGTTAAGTGTGCTTCGTGCAGCATCGATATCATTCAGATAAAATCAAACATGCCTACACTGTAACAGAACTGAATTTTTTTTATTAAATGTGGCTTTAACTGTGTCAACACAAAAATAAGAACCAATGAAATATGTTAAATACCTTATCAAGGCCAACTAAACTTTAGATGTAGTGGAAACTTGTCATGACTAAATAATGTTAAAATGGCATCAGAGACTTAAGAAGATCAAATAAAATTTGTAAAAATAACATCACAGACTTTAAGGAGATCAAATAGCATCAAAAATGGCAATGGAGACTTAACAAGATCAAATAGCATCAAAAATGGCAATGGAGACTTAACAAGATCAAATAGCATCAAAAATGGCAATGGAGACTTAACAAGATCAAATAGCATCAAAAATGGCAATGGAGACTTAACAAGATCAAATAGCATAAAAAATGACAATGGAGACTTAACAAGATCAAATAACATCAAAAATGGCAATGGAGACTTAACAAGATCAAATAGCATCAAAAATGGCAATGGAGACTTAACAAGATCAAATAGCATCAAAAATGGCAATGGAGACTTAACAAGATCAAATAGCATCAAAAATGGCAATGGAGACTTAACAAGATTAAATAGCATCAAAAATGGCACCAGACTTAACGAGATCAAGTAACATCAAAAATGGCATCAGACTTAACGAGATCATGTAACATCAAAAATGGCATCGGATATTTAACGAGATCAAGTAACATTAAAAATGACCCAAGAGACGGTACTCTGCGTCCAAATGTGGCTAACAGCTTGACCTATGAAGTCATAACGCTGCAAAAGTCATGACGTCTTCGGCGACGCCAGATATTAATCTTGTTAACCGACTTTCAACCAGGTACTGGCCGGAAGCTGTGGACTATCATAACATTGCATTACCGTGCGCTAGGTCTCTGGTTACCATATGGCCACGGGCGTCTGGCAGCTCCCGAATCTGGTCCGAGCCTTGTCGTGCCATGTCGGTGTCGGGGAGTACGGTCTGCAGTCTAGGTGACATACAGTAGAGCTTGGTCAATTAATTAAGTTGGAAGCTTAAAATGAAGACTGATTTATATATATATATATATATATATATATATATATATATATATATATATATATATATATATATATATATATATATATATGTATATATATATATATATATATATATATATATATATATATATCTATCTATATATATAAGAGGCATTTGTTGTCTGTCTGGTTGTCTGTCTGTTCCCTCATAACTCGAGATCCAGACAACCAAATAACGTGAAATTTGGTACACGTACACAAAATTATACCGGAAAGGTTATTAAACAGGTTTCGTTCCTTACATATAAGATACTGGGGCCCGGGGGCCCAAAATGTAGTTTTTCCCTATATGAGCTATATAAAATAAAAATTATTGAAAATTAAGACGTAAAATAATGACGCAAATTAATAAACATTTTGGTGTCGAGATTAACAAGAAGGCGATTATCGCCATAAAATAATTTTTTTGTTGTTGTTGCTTTTGTTGTTGTAGTTGTTGTTTTGTTGTTGTTGTTGTTTTGTTGTTGCTGTTGTTGCTGTTGTTGTAGTTGTTGTTTTGTTGTTGTTTTGTTGTTGTTTTGTTGTTGATTTTTTTGTTGATGTTTTGTTTTTGTAGTTGTTGCTGTTGTTGTTTTTGTTGTTGTTGCTGTTGTTGTTGCTGTTGTTGTTGCTTTGTTGTTGTTGCTGTTGTTGTTGTTGTAGTTGTTTTATTGTTGTTTTGTTGTTGATTTTGTTGTTTTTTTGTTGTTGTTTTGTTTTTGTTGTTTTGTTGCTGTTGCTGTTTCTGTTGTTGGTTTTGTTGTTGTTGCTGTTGTTGTTGCTGTTGTTGTTGTAGTTGTTGTTTTGTTGTTGTTGCTTTGTTGTTGTTGCTGTTGTTGTTGTAGTTGTTGTTTTGTTTTTGTTGTTTGTTTTTGTTGTTTTGTTGCTGTTGTTGTTTTTGTTGTTGTTGCTGCTGTTGTTAAACCCGGGCGAAGCCGGGTACTTGCCCCTAGTATATATATATATTCCAAAAATGGTTCTGTTCATTTATAAAGTTGGTTTATTTCTTTACTTTTTTATGTCTTGTTTTTTGTGTAAAAAATGTGAGGTTAACAAATTAACTATTGTGCATTGCTGTTTTAAACACACACACACACACATTCTCCTCATTGATCCATCCATCCATCCATCCATTCTGTGGTCCGTCAGACCGCCAGTCAGTGTATCTGTATGTCCGGTCTCCGTTCCTTTCTCTCTCTCTCTCTCTCTCTCTCTCTCTCTCCCTTTCTTTCTTTCTTTCTTCTCTCTCTCTCTCTCTCTCTCTCTCTCTCTCTCTCTCTCTCTCTCTCTTCTCTCTCTCTCTCTCTCTCTCTCTCTCTCTCTCTCTCTCTACTCTCAATCTTTCTCATTTGATCTTTCTAGCAAAACCTTATACATGTACTTAATTTCCCATTTTGTGGGTTTTCCATTTAATTAGGTCAATATTTTTAATTTTTTCTCCAGTGCACTTCATGCAGAATATATATATTTTTTTAAAATTATTATCAAAGACGCGCAATAAAGTGGAAAATAATTGAACATTTCATTAAGTCTGATACAAAACAATTTTGAAATTTGATAGACATAAAACGTATTTACCTGATACATTTCTTATACATTCAATTCAAATCCCTTGGCCAGATAATGTGTTCATTGACATTTTGGACGGTATTACTTATCATAATGTCTTTTAATTCTATTACTTTGTTGGTGACTTCGTGGTAGAACGCATTAATTAATAACAAGATTAGTAAATATATACTTAAACTTTTTATCAAATTGCATCACCGTCTGAATTGTGTTTAGCTTTCAAAGGCTACCCCTGCGTTAAAATACAAAGTAACTACCCTCTTGTGCCGTGTCAATTTGAAGCTCACTTTTATTCATGGTTAAAACTTCGTTTTCAAGGCATACAATCAATTTATAGCCAAGTTGAGATTTAACGCATAACGTTTTTTGACCGCCTCATTAGCTATGGGAAGGTTTTAAGTTGCTTTTTTAAAAAATATTTTTTTTCTGTAACCAATACTAGGAGAAAGAAAATCGTATAGTCTATTGATTCCACTTTACCTGATGGGCGAACACTCTTTTATATTTTCCCCTTGGGCTTAATGGCACTTACTGTTCCTCGTCGCCTTTAGAAAATATTGCCAAGCCCTAGAGTGTATCAGACCGAACTACACAAAGCCATTGGCATAGAGATTGCAAATCAGTTCCCCGGAATCACGACCGTATACCGTAGGAAACCAAGCGAGACAATTTCCTGCTGAGGTGCTCAGAGTTTTCTCCCAGAAGCCAGGAGCTAAACCGCGGCTTGTGTCATCTTAAGAATAATTGATTTCCTCCTTGTTATTCCACACAGAGACGCTTGGCCCGCGCATCTGAATGACGGGTCTACACCGCTGGGGTTATTTTTTTTTGTTGTTGTTAAAGATAGACTGTATTACACTGGCTCACACTTCCCGTTGTCAGAATACGTTTGCGGTTGGCAAATGTCAATGCTATAACTGCACACTATTGACAGCGATGTTAGTGTGAGTGTGTGTGTGTGTTTGTTCCTATTGAAAGATCTATTTGATTATATCAAGATGTAGAGTTTAGTTAACATTTTATCATTAAGTCTTGGTTGTTTAAAAAAGGTGAATATTTCGTTGCTCTACCGATATATTGGCCTAGTGCCAGGTCCGCCGCCAGAAATATTTTGGCCCCAGACGACTGGGGTGGGTACATGTGATCCCATCTGCCTTCAACGCTCACAATATCAGCATTAAACAAATAAAGCGTTAAGGGACCCCTTTCTGTAAGGGCCTCGGGCCAGAGTGGCCAGAGTCCCATTCAACGCCCCCCACCCATCCACCCACCCCTCGCCACTGGCGGCAGACTTGCTAATGCGCATGCAGTGGTTTCCTTTATCTTAGCTCGTAAAAAATTTACAATTTTACAGACAAGAAGACATTTGTTTAAGTTTCCAAAAGTAGCGGTTACAGTTTGTTTTCTGTAGGGTATTTGTTCTTTCATGATCATTTAAAATTGTTTGACATTTTGTGTCGAAAGAAACTTGTATGACACAGTGTATTTAGGGAACGGGGGAGGGAGGGGAGGGCTATGGCAGCCCCATAGGGATATGTGACACCTCATTTTGAATATGGACTCGCCCAACTCACGAAGCAAGGCCAAGCAAGGGAAGCCACATTAAGATATGAGCACAGAGTGATGTTGTCCCCATTTTATGACCTAGGCGTTAACGGATACCCCATTAGAGAGCTTGCATTCTAACTTTATTTGTTTTGGTTTCGTTAATGCAATGCGTTCAACTTGTTCAACTTGTAGAGCTTCTTCCTTGTTCAATTACAGTGCTATACCTTCTCCAAACGTTTTGTTAAGGAGCAAGATCCTAAAGGCGATATTAAAATATTATGGTGGCTGGGTCGGGTATGTACGCATGTATGAAAGAAGAACAATGATTTTAAAAGAACAGAATCATAAACATTCATCATTACTTTACTACCAGCTATGAAAACTTGCATTTTTCGCACACTAATCGTTTTGGATTTAATTAAACGATATTGTGGCCGAATCCGAACAAACGCGCTTGCATCGGTACATTTGTATAAGCAATATATAAGGTATAGAATTTTTATGACAGCTTTGGTTTGAATAGGGATGTGTTTCCTTATGAATTTTCCGTCCATTACATAAACAACTTTCTTTTTTTTATTCCTTAATAATTTCGCCATCTCAAGGGAAGACAGATTATGTCAGTCAAACGGTGCAGGGCCAGAAAATATAGACCAGCTCTCCCACCCCCTCTCGTACACTCAAACTTACTCGACGGTTTTATGTCTTAGTGCTATCTGCCAGGAGACGTTCCCAACCACTTGTAATTGCATACACGTCTGCCCGCACAGGGAATATAAGGACTTCGTTTTGTCAGGGGTATTACAATTTTTTTGTCAATGCTCCTTTCATGGGCGCCATGCTTTTGAGGTCACTTAAAAAACTAAAAACGAAAGACAAGGTAGTTTTATCTTTTCTAGGAAACGTCCTCGATTCGGCGCCCAATATGCTGCCTTTCAACAACACACACAAAAATAAGCCATAAAACAAAACAGCATTTCCTTTCATGGAATAATTTGTTAATATCAGGAAGAAAAAATACAGAAATATCAAACAAGAGAACGCGCCAACCGAACTAACAAGCGGGAACAAATGAGAACATTCTCAACCGTCCAAGCCTCTTCCGTCTCACTACAGACAAGGCCCTCCATGTAATTTCCCCGGCGCCAAGGGAGAAAGACTTATCAGTAAGAACTTTCAGAGTCGTCTCTGCTCATGTTTCAAGTGCCGTCCACCTCATCGTTAAAATTGTGGTTGAAAAAGCGTGGAAGTGTAGACCTCTGTAAGTCGTTTAAGTCCTTACAAACCTCAGTAACAAGTCAAACCTTTTTAAGGCATAGGGGAGAATAACGTTTGAAATAATAAATTTCCTTGACAATTTTAAAAAAGTATGTCTTAATGCACAATCACAGAATCTCCACTGCAAAAAAACACAAAAAAAGTTTTTTAAAAAAAAATCAATATAAAAAAAATTAAGTAGCCTTTTATGTAAACGGTTGGATGAAAGATCAAAGCCAAAAGAAATTAGTGTTCCCATTACTTATGTCTTGTCAACCTATTAAATATCGGTAGAATGGACAAGAGATTTTGGAACATATGCCGTGCGACGCAAGATTTTCAATAAGAATCAACACCGTTTGTTTATGATCACCCGGATTTATCCCTTTTAAAGCGCCAACAAAATGTCTGATATGATACAACTTTAAACTTGGAATTACATGTACTATACTATGACAGCGCACATAAATATGTATAACCGTTGGGTACATACATAAACGTGCAACAGCTTTGGGCCTGTCAATATACCGTTCTCTTTAAAGGAGTCTAGTTAGCCGGTTATTGATGGCGACATCGAGTGAGGCTGGTTTTCTGCAGCCCATGAAGACATATGTCACCTGGGATAATGAGCTCATGTCATCGCCGCCATTGTTCTAAACCACGTGATACTCGCGGGTTGGGAGGCCAGCCCTCCCCAACCCCATATCTCCCTCTACATTTCGTCAATTGAGAATCATAAGGCTCTAAGTCAATATAAGTTTTGAAGGACATGGAGCTTTATAATTCTCAACTGACGATTTCTGGTCACTTGGCTAAGAGACAGCAGAGCTACCGATGTGATACCCACAGATGACTGCCTACACTTACTCAGTTCCAATTTGAAGTCGTGGAGCCTTTACCTACCAATGTCACTCGTAATATCGCCAACGCGGGAGTCCAACAAACCGGAGAGAGAGAGATGGGTTAATTAAAACCATTACTGTGATGGATGCGGACGTGGGGGAAAGTTTATCCAAGGCCGATATTAACGATCTCCTGATGGTTGTAACTCGGGGGAAAAGGTTGGGGGGTAGGGGGGATGTAGCATCAAAATTGTTTCGCTAAATAGACTTAGAACGTGGTCATTAAATTCATTAAGGAAAGCCAGCGAGATCCACAAGTTTTAGTTGCAGTGCTGTAATCCGAGCAAATTAATGTGGATTATTATCATTGTGATTGTTCGTTAGGTCGCTTATAAAAATTACTCGTCAGCTTCAATAAGTCTGGAAGGTCTGGCAAATATGTTAGGTCATACAAGTAGGATGATTAGTAAAATGTGGAAATAATTTTTAGTATTCTATAGCATTCTATCTCTATATTCTATATATATATATATATATATATATATATATATATATAATATAAATATATATATATATATATTAAACATGTCCATGTCTTGTGAATTAAATGTATTACGAGACTTTAAGACGAACAAGTGTCTTGATCCATTTACTATAAATAACCCTCCAAATCACGGCGGTCCAAGGTTAGTAATGACGGGGGTGGGAGTAGGAAATAAGCACCCAATATCCCCAAATATCCCCATGGCTTACGCTTCAAAAATAGCCTCTGCTAACCAAAGTCCAACTCCTGGCCTTTCTCGAATGGCGGTTAGAAATTTAATAGTAAAATTAAACAACCCGGCAAAAACAAGGTTTGTTTACTATAAATCCCTTATATATATGAGACATAACTAAAAGTATTGATTATGTTCAATAAAATATGCACCGCGCGATAGACTGGCATAAACATTTACAGATAGGGAAAAATATTATAAAAGTATTTTCAATATAAACGCACTGCGTGAGGGACTAGCATAAACTACTTCATCGAGATAATTAGAGATACTCTAAAAATTAATTAATTTAATTTAAGTTTTATTCGATCAATATGAAAATTTCGATAGAATGCATTATTAGGTGACAAAAGTCTATCTGCAAAACTTCAGCTCGATAAGATGACGGGAAGTGGGTCATTTTTTACTTTTGTTTGTCCGCGAGACCACGACAGATAGAAAAGACGGTGAAGTTAATATAAGGACTTTATTAACACCAAATTGAAGAAAATAACGTGCCGCCTTTGCCAGAACTTATTAAGTACTAACATTTCTTACGAATAAAGGAAATTAAATAACGCTAATAGTCTTTCTAAGGATTTCAATCAATTCTAAATGTGGAGACTTTGGTTCGCTTAGCATATTTTTTAACGCGCTTGATAATGTTAATATTTTCATCACAAATTTGACACCTCAGACTTAATAAAAAGCATTTTTAATTTCTATACACGAAAATAAATGAAAATAAAAGACAACTAATGCGCTATTTTTAAGAAGGAAATATTTTATTTGGACATTTTTATAGTAGTAGTGTCACTTTGACAGACCGATATGTCAAGTGATGTTGTCATTAATTGTGTTATACGTGAACGCTTGTTTTGTTTGGTGAAAGGTTTGATTAGGCGGGAACTTTGTTGGCACAATCATTTAAATAGATATCTATTTCAACACAGGCGTGCATTATCCGGTTGCTTCATGTATTGTTTTAAGGCCTAGTCCTCTGCCGTCAGTGTCATGAAGAAGCCTCTGTAGTTTGCCGATCTTTACATCAGTTTTATTTGCTAACAATAACCCATCAGGCCTGACCACTGACCGTCCCCCGCTGGCAATCTCGTCCCTATACACCTCTTGCTCCTTTCACTACGCCAACAAATACCCGGGCACCAATGTTCCCCAAAATCCCCAGTAGGCCATTACAATGACGAAGGTCACTTGCTCCTTTCACTACGCCAACAAATACCAAGGCACCAATATTCCCCGAAATCCCCAGTAGGCCATTATAACGACGAATGTATCTTGTTCCTTTCACTACGTCAACAAATACCTGGGCACCAATGTTCCACAAAATCCCCAGTAGGCCATTATAACGACGAATGTATCTTGTTCCTTTCACTACGCCAACAAATACCCGGGCACCAATGTTCCCCAAAATCCCCTGTAGGCGATTACAATAACGAAGGCAAAATAATTAATAACTAATGATTTTTTTGTCCTTGCTGCTTTTATGCCACAAAGTTTAAATTTCATGTGTGTGTTAATGTGTGTGTGTGTGTGTGTGCCTTTTTAAATCTAGTTCTAGCTCCACACATAGACTGCTTAAATTTAAAAAAGTCAGCGTTTTTTGCTTTAGTACTACTCTTCCAGCTAAACAATCTGCTCAAGTAAAGGTATTCCTATACTGGCCTTTTATTCCAAGAACGGCTCCCACACGCGCCTAGGCGCATGGTGCACGATCACAGACAACGTGAGACTTCAAATTAAGCAGGACCTTTAAAACGTGAGGCTATCAGAAACGTGAACACTTCCCTCCATCTCTGAAACCAGGAGGCGTGTGGTTTCTATAAATTGAGATCAAGTCTGACAGTTAAACCCCTCCTTTTCTCAGACATTTTTTAAAAATATTTATAAACCGCACGAGATTCTTCATTTTTCTGAATTGGGCCTTCCGCCATAGTTCATACACGATCGCTATTTTTTTTTCGTTTTTAATTTATTTTGCTGATTTTTTAATTGATACTTCCTCACTCCCTTCTATATCTTTCTCTCTTTCTCTCTCTCTCTCTCTCTCTTTCTCTCTCTCTCTATTTGTTTCTCTCTCTGCCTCTTTTTTAAAGCTCTTTCCTTTAAACCCCCCCCCCTTCACTTTTTGCCTTGACAAATTCATAAATTCCCCATGCTATCACTACGATGCTGTTGCTGTTATTATAAATATTGAAAGAGATTTTCCGATGAGAAGGGAGCATGACTCTTTTACACATTCCATGTGTGTTCAAAAATCTCCAGAAAATGTCAATATTTCAAGATAAACGTGTGTTATTCTGACAGTTTACCGTACTCTAAATATTGGACACGTCAACAAAACTTCACAGACATTTTAACCTAGAATGTGTGTGAGCTATTAACAGAGCTAGGGCTGACTGGCCAAAAATTACTTCTTCAGAAGTAAAGCCAAGTTATTACAATGAAGACGTGTATAAAAATGTCCAGCCATTGAATAGTCGACCAGGTTAACCAACTAAAAATTCTGTTGTGGAAGAAAAAAAACTCTAATTATATTTAGCCACTTGTCTGGTGTTACAGCCTTGACAGCAAAGCACTGGGTTAGATTGCAGTACCATCCCTTTCCAATCCCTCTCGACCTATGTCCGAATTTAGCTCTCTGGTTTTTTAGGGTTCAGACAAGAAGTGAAAAGCTACCAATACATGAAGTCGCTTAATCGTCGGCTTACTTTTTTCTTTAAAAAAAATAATCTGATTAACACAGAACTTAAATAATGTGTATATTGCCTTTAATTTTTTAAAACAAATGTATTTATTCAACATTATGTAGCATCATCGACTGACCCGTGCATCAAAACGAATTTAAACATAAATATAACGTTAGATTCTGTAGATTCCGGACTGAGAAATGTATGGTCAATGGGTGGACATGGACGTCTTTAACCAGAGGCGAATCAGTAATGATGGGCCGGGGAGGGAACGTATCTCACCGAGTGCCGAGGTACAGGGATAAAAAAATGAGGCTTACGACGTTACATTCTATTATAATAAGTGTGCGATAATTTTATAGATTTTATAGATTTGTCTCCGGGCGCAAAATATCCCAGCTACGCCCATGTCTTTAATTTATCGATCCATCTCACCCACCCCTCGCCGCAAATAAAAATATTTTAAAATGATCTACTCATTATGTATTTCTTTTGAGCCTCTGTTCCTTTCCTTCAAAACATCTGCTTCATCTCCTATCTTTATCACTTGACAGCAATAACAAACAAAAAAGGGAATTGAGATTCATTGCTAAACCATAGGCGTTGGGTTAAGAAACGAAAGATAAAGTATGACACAAGAATCCGCCGCTGGTTATATAACCAGACAGGACGGCCATTTTTTTTTGGTGACGTATTGATCACGTTGGTGACAGTCAACGCTGGTCAATGCGGACCACGGACGTTGGAATTAGATGCACCTCATCTGCTCCCGTTTTAATCCACAAGTATAAATTTGCCCAAGGGCGTGGAGTTTAAAGAAGGAGGCGATATTTTACTCCTACTCCAAGACTCGATAACTGGTTCGTAGGCCCATCATCAAGTCACGATATTTGATTTCTGTTTTTAAATTCCCCGGTTAGTTTTTTGTGACAGTTGGGAATTCTAGTTAGGATTTTAGTTTCTAAACATACCGGTAAACAAATGTTATACTAATTAAATATTCGTATATTTAATGAGCGATGTGTATCTTAGCAAACGCAGTTTTCCGATTGTATAATTGGGACGTAAAATTTAGAAATCGTAGTGTTGTATCTAATGTGAATAGGTGCAATTCTCATGTGTGAATCGCTTTGAAGAATTAATCTGCGTATAGATTCTGGATCTCTCAATGATGCCTGGTCATTAGGTGAATTTATCGTTTCTTAAATTAATTTCTCCTCACTTTGATTAGGATTTCTGTGACCCGTTACTTGTAACTGTGTCCGATGGTGAGGGCACCTCGCCGCACACAATGGAGTCCCCATCGAGTGGCTCGGACACGCAAAGACTCTACGTTTGGTGTGTACGCCGAAAACATATAAATTCCATTTCATTTACGACACCGTAAGTTCCAACAACACGATCTGTGTATTCATATTTAAACAAACGTTCTGCAAGCCATGGCTTCTAATAACAGGCTGCGGCCAACGTCGCAAGTCAACAACACGGGGTTCAAGCCAATTCAACCGATGCCGACCACAAGCCCTTCGACCAAGCCCGCCATCAGGGCGACCTTCACCCCTGGCGGTGACGTCCTGCCGCACAGGTCAAAATGCACCTCGGCCAACACCCTAAACAAAGCGGCGTTTCTTTCTGGCGGGGAATACGTGACCGCAAAAGTTAAAACGCCCGTGTCGAAGAGCCCCGGGTTCGCAGCGCTGTTCTCCAGCGGCGAATCTCTGTCATCCAAGGCCAAGGTCACATCCTCGAAATCGAACATCGCCACGCTTTTTTCCAGCGGGGAATCCATTACCTCGAGGGTCAAAGGTAACTCCGCTAGGTCGAACATTGCGAGCCTGTTCTCCAGTGGCGATTCGATATCTTCCAAATCCATGGTGCCGACCCTGGATACGCTGAAACAGTTCATGGAAGCCCGTCCTTCCTCCCCGTCGTCGAACACCCAGCCGAAACGTTCCACTTTGAGGCAGCTCGCCGAAGACGTCATGGTCGTGGCCACCAATGGGATCGTGGCTACGCCTCCGGTGTCCTTCAAGTCTGGCAAGTTCTCGGCGTCCCTTGCGCCATCGGATACCCCGCTCTTAGATAATAATTCTTCTGTCATCGGACTGCGGATAAGCCCGAAGAACAGTCCCAGGAGCGTCAAGCGAGGAAGTCCGTCCCTGAGCAGCCCACGGGTAAGGTCAGTGAGCCCGAGGAACAGCCCCAGCCTGGTGAAAACGGCCCTTTATAAAACGTCTTCCTATACAGGCAAGTAGATCCATAAGTGCGTTCAAATGTAGGAGCAAATCTGACCTTTGTTAGCATGTGTGGTTTGTCAACCTAAGTATACGTCCTGCATGTTCTTACTTCATCACTAGCCGATGAAATGAATCATCCAAGGTTATATCGATGTAAGTTAAGTTTTTTTTTAAAGACTAACGTATCCATCCCTTACCCGCTTTGAAATTACTATTCGTCTCTCTTTCACTTTTCTCCTCACTCATATGCTCTCTATTAGCTCCGCTCCTCCTCCACCTCCTCTCTCTGTTTCTCTCTCACCCTCTCTCTCAATCTCTCTCTCTCTCTCTCTCTCTCTCTCTCTCTCTCTCTCTTGCTTCTTCTAAACTAGCTCTATAAAATCTTTTAGCTCATTCAAAAATTCATGTTCTCCAATCTCTATCTTAAACATTACTTGGAATCTGCCTACATTTGCTCTCTCTTACTCTCTCTCCCTCTCTCTCTCCTTCACTTACCCACACGCACAAACACATACACACACACATTATATTGTGTCTCTCATAGTGTCCCTTCTCATTTTTTTTCTAGAAAATATTTTTCCAAGCCATATTTGCTACATTAGCGTCTCCTAGTTTTACAACGCAAGTTTATTCGATAAAAATATCTTTAAAAGAAACAGCATAGCTTGATAATGAGGCTAATTGAAATTATTAACAATCCTTTTGTCGTGTTCAGCTTTTAAAAAAAAATCCCTGTCGCCCTCTTAAAAATACAGCTAATGTTGACATCATTGATCTAGTTGTGTGCATGCTATTTCTATAGATAGCCAATATCAGAAATTTATAATTTACAATTAGGTTCACCGGCATCTTTTATTTATTTAAATTTTAGAAAACAAAAATCAACCTTATTAAAATATTAATGACGTAATGAAGCCTCTGGCTTTGAGAAATGAACATTGGATCATAGATATGTATTTGGGATTGGAGAGGTGATGAGTTTTTGTGCTCTGAGCACCAGCAAATAACTAGAAATGTGTATTATTACTTTTGTCGGTAAATTAAGGACGAACGTTATAATTTTTTTAACTCTATGAGGCCATTATGAAGGTAATTTTCTTTTGTGTGTTTCTGTATTTTAAAGTGACATTTAGATATTTTGAGAGTTCAAAGAATGTTAATTGATTGACTGCCAAATCAATATTCTTGTCCATGCTTTGAAGAATTAATAAACAATTTTTTTAATCAATCTATCGTTAAAAAACAAAATAATAATTCCCGGAGAGCAGAAATGCTTAACATCCATAGAACAAAACGCAATACAAAGACGCTATCATGTCACCAAAAGTATTCACGTTACCTAAAGATTTCACATGAACGAAATTTGTGCACATTACCGAAAGTTTTACGTCCATACAATTCGATGGAATGACGGTTTTATTTCAGATACAGTATTTGTTTCCACCAGCCCAGTTTCATAAAGGTCAGAAAAAACATTTATTTGAAATACAAACGGCGCAAGAAAATATTTCTGCTAGCTAGATAGAACAATTCCAAAAGATTATGAAGCTAAAAAAATTTCAATTTAAGAAATGATGCAAAATAGAATGCTTTAATCAGTTATTAGAAAGGATATTTTTAATTTCCTTTTTAACATTTAAGATTGAAATTTTATGGATTGGCTTCCATCTTATCACCTTTGATATTCTTTATTTTTCGATCTCTTTGACAGAAATGAGTTCAGTTTTCTGCTGATTCAGCTGAAACTTTGTCCTGCTCGTTAAATTTTGTCACTCATCACCAACATATTTCAGTTCACTTTTGTTATCAATTCTGATGGTAATTTCAACACCAATATCTTACTTTCCGGGCTAAAAGAAAACGGTTGCTTGGCTAAATCGGCGATAGTTTAAATAGACTTTGGCCTTAATGACTCATACGCATGGTGTCATTTATTTGGTGAAATTTACAATTTTCTGTCGAAACTATATTTCTCGACTTGACCCTTGGGCTTAGTGCACTAATGTTTTTGTCCCCAAAATATAATTACGACGCAACGATTCCTGGTTTTTGTCTAGCATGATAAAACTTATTTGTTGGACATTGTGACGTCCCCATTTTGGTGCAAGGCTCTCGAGTCTCATTTACCCAAACATATCTGTATAGTCATAACTACAATGGCCATCGCTCTTTCGCCGGTATCTATTTGCATAGTGCTTAAAACATGAACGATAGTAAGAGAAAAGTAGAGGAGTTACATGGCTGAAGAGGGACAAAGTGAAGGCAAAATATTTAGAAAGTATATATATATATATATATATATTTGATATATATATATATATATATACTTTTTGTACGTCACATGCTTCGTAATTTGCAATGTTTATATACAGTAGAAATCTGATAAAATTTGTTGAAATGCGTGTTAAACTGTTACAAAAATAAATACATAAAGGTTTAGTTAAAATTTTAAACTGCATTGAATATTCCAACGCTCTGCATTTTCGGGACTGGCATGTACAAGAAATTATCATCTTTTAAATTTAAAACAAAAAATCCCACCAGTCGTATTGCGGTAGCAGGTAATGTCATCATGCCTTAGTTTTTATGAAATTTTAAAAAAATAAAATAATTTTTAAAAAAATAAATTATTTAAAAACAGTATTGCACCCAACGTGTCAAATCACCGACGATTTTTGAAGCACTGTATTAATATCGCCAAGTTTAATCCACGTGAGCGCTGGGCCAGCGGTAACTTGAGTCGACATCCCGCACTCGGTGGACCGACTTGCAGACTTATTGCCCCATTAAATAAACCAGTGTTCGTAAACTCTCTGTGTGCCCCATTAAGAAGACACTGTTAGACAGAGTTACGCGCTCTTTATACGTTTTGCGCTCCGTAACCAACGCTTTTATTTACTAGGACTACGCCGTAGTTGGGTAGACGTGTGACCTAACTGACGAGGGAGCGAGAGAGAGAGAGAGAGAGAGAGAGAGAGAGAGAGAGAGAGAGAGAGAGAGAGAGAGAGAGAGAGAAGCGGACAGAAGTAAATTAATATGGATGGATTTTATTTTTGTTAAATGCCTTTTTGGGTCTTTATTTTTTTTATTCCTTCGATAATTAATCTGCCGCAAAAGAACGTGTGGTATGTGGGGGTAATGTTATTCCGAAGTTATGGAGATTAAACTGAGGCCATTGACCGATCAGCTGTTTAATAATCAAATAGTAAACACTTGTTATCTTCACTTCACGTCGGCCTTATTGAGGCTAGTGTTTGTGCTTCTTTGCGTGTCGTGTGAGGCACAATATCCCAGGCAACCAGACTAAATAGTATGTGCCGTCACTGGCGGATCCTATGAGCACAGTTTAATGGACTACTCATGCCACCATCTGTGGATATTATATGTGTGTCCCATCCCTTGACATTCTATGCGCACAATCACTGGACATTATATGCGCACAATCACTGGGCATTCTATGCGCACAATCACTGGACATTCTATGCGTACAATCACTGGACATTCTATGCGCACAATCAATGGACATTCTATGTAACAAAATCACTGGATAGATTTTGTCCTCCCATCAGCGGACATTATATGTGCCCCAATCAGTGGACATTCAGTATACCCCAACATTGGGAATTCTGTGACGCCCATTGTTTGATATTCTGTGTGCAACCCTTAGTGTAATTTCCTTATTGATTCAGTCTTGTAACATGTCATTAGGGAAGAAGTATACAAAAAGTTTTAATTTTCAAAAAACAAATTGAGCAATGATCTGAATTACCTTATGCAGATCATGTCATCGCCTTGTTCCAAAACAATTTTCAGTGGTTAATTTTTTTAGAAAATTAAGTATGAACTACACCCTGAAGTGATTTCATATCTTACTTCATGTAATTATTGTCTCCCGAGTTTTGAAAGAGACCAAAATTAACAGTTCCGCGAGAAGAGTTCATTGGAAGCCATTTTATTATAAAACCCAAACATTCCACGCTAAAATGAATACTGAAATTAAATAGTATGAATATTTTATGACCGTTTTTTTTGTGTTTACCCTAAACATGCAATCTGATTAGGCATCAAACGGCCCTGGCACCCAAACCAATCAATACGCCGTAGTCCCATGGAAATAGTTCGCCATATTCCTGCTCTCACAACGGCGGTGTTCGACCTCTTCTATGACGTCATTTTTATGAGCCCGGGGAAGGGGGGGGGTGCTTAGGTCTGTGTCGTTGCCTAGCAATTGTAGATTTCCACCTGGCGGTAAAATTAACCCTGATGATTAGTTGGTAATTTTGAGATTATTTGAATTTGACAGGCAGTGAGTGCTTCGATTAAAATTTTTAAAGTAATTATAGTCATTACATTTTTTCTTAAAATTCAATTAAATACAAAGGGGGATTTTAAGTTGTCATTTTTATACAATCAATATTTTTTTACATTGTAATTCCTTTAGTAAAAAACTTTCAATAGTCTCGGTAACATTTGAAAACGAAATTCTGATGACTTCAAATTTCGGAAATAGAATTGATTCTTTCATACTTCTCGTACTTCATGAGAACCGTTGGTTTGACGTCTTCACTTTCCCATCACTGCCCCTCGGAATCTTTCAGTCGGTGTACCATTTGTGTGTGTGTGTGTGGCTCTTGTGTCCTCAACCAGGCCCTTGCCCCACCCCACCCACAGACTTCCAACTCCCTTCCACACACACACACATACACACACTGACACAAGCGCACAAGAAACTGAAGGGGAAAAAACCCTCTCAAAACACACTTTGCTCTTTGATAAAGAAATATAAAGAGTGTAGACAGGTTATTCCCTGGTCTCAGTTTTCTGGGTTTACAAATTTGATTACCACCAGACATCCCCCTTCCCTTTTGCCCCCCCCCCACTTATTTTCCCTCAGTCCGCTTGTATATATCTCAAAGTGATCCAACTATTCACTTCGGTTCTGTATGAGTAACCCACACCTATTTTTTTTTGTTGGGGGGGGGGAGGATACTGTCTGGACTTTTGTGGACATTTTACTTTCGAGGAATAAATGGGAGGGTGAAAGGTCAGGCGGTCAAGAAAGTCTAGAGGGAGAAATGAAAGGAAACTAGTCAAGAAACGAAACCTTAAGGGGTCCTTAAAACAACCGAGTGCAGGGGTCAGACAGGAGTCGTCTCGAAGAGTCGAGGGGACCTGATAGTATCGATCGGTCAAATCCAATAACTTTCTCGGAATATATTTATACGGCGGCAAAATTGTGTCTCGTTCAGCAGTTACATAACACGCGTTCTCCTGCTCGATATGCGGACTTTAAAGAATTTCATAAGATGAGCTTGAATTACCTCGTTGGTCCCAGGCCAAATCAGTCTTTGTTTTAACGCTGCAACGTGTCCTTAAACAAGTAGTGAGGCCTTGAATTATGAGGTTTACAAGAGAAAATATTCCACTTAAATTATTTTTAAGCGGCAGTATCCGTGTAATAATTATCAGTTTGCCCCCCCCCCAAAAAATACGGACGATACTTAAAAAAAACACCTTTTTTTAAAAAAATTTATGAAAAGATTCAGCATAGCTAGTATTAACCACGAAATGAAGAGCACAGTTGAGTAAGCTAATTTTAAAAAATATATATACTTTTGTAACGGGATTACAAAGCAATATTTTGTAGTATAGCTTAATCTCGAGCTTTTAAGCCTTTTGTCTTTTTAAAGACAACGCCGATGCTGCATTATTACCTGTTTAAAGATACAACATCAACTTAACAGGCTAGAGAAATATTAGACTTCAAATTGTTAATCATCTTATTATACATCCCTTTGTCTTTTTTGAAAGACAATTAAATTCCTCAACTTCCATCGTTTACAAATATGTAAATTTTCACTGTTGCGATGGAGGTCGGCATAACACTCCCGTATTAAAACAAAAGCCGACAATTCGCACAATTTATGGATAAAGTTTTCGACAATCGAAATCACTCCCTGATTGTGTGCAGTTATTCACCCTTCTCATTGTTCGCGGCCAGGGCGTTCGGACAATGCTCATCAATCACCACCCTTTGTGCCCGCGTCCTTCACCTTTCATCTCAATTTATTGTTGCAATAACGGGAGAATTGACAGACTTTCTCAATGGGTGAAAATCAAGTGTTGTTGCAAGCAGTCTGGCGGGAGTTCACATTCGAATTCAGCGCCATCGATTCGAGCGCTCAGCTTTGTCCGCCAGTGCACTGGTTTCAACCCCCAGCTGTTGCATCATGGGTCATGGAATTAGGGACGTGGAATGGGTTGGCTGATCAGACCTGGAAAAAACCAACACGAGATTTAAAACTCTGATAAAACCAACACTCTAACGACATTTGAAAACTTTGATAAAACCAACACTCTAACGACATTTAAAATTCTGATAAAAATGAAAGATTAGATATAAATCAGGGATAAGCGTGGGATGCAATGATCTTCTGTGTAGAAGGAGTTCCTGTAACAGATAAGAGAAGTCCATGTAGATTAGAGTCACATAAGTGTATGCTTTTTTCTTCATTTTTTGTATTATATAATGCAACATTCGCTACAATTCTGCCAGAAAGCAATTATATAGTTTCAATTTCTTGATCTATAAGCGAGAGAATGAGTGCAGAGGCGTCACTAGGGTTGGTGTCACCCGGGGCGGTAGCTCATGGTGTCACCCTTCACGACTTAACCCATAGAACTCCTCCGTGTCTTCTTCTAGTGCCAAATATCGGGAACATACAGAATTTTACATTTTGGTGTCAGCGCCTGTGATGATGTCACACCCCCCCCCCGTGACGCCACTGCTTAGTGTAACTTACTAATTAATTTTCGTGAACGTGACCCTTACAATAGCACACAACAATAGAACACATATGAAGATTTGAGGCGATTATTCTAATAGATGCTAATGTACCAAGATGGACTACCAATGAAGTATAGCGCTCTTATGTTAGCGCCAATTTGTAGTCACTCTTTCATCGTGCGCTCTTTTATAACCTGTGACAACAATTGAAAGAAGGAAAATTTTCCCAACATATGTCAGACAAGCCCTGAACTAATGAACTAAAGAAAATAGTTTATTAATTACTTTAATCATATTTTTTAAAGTTTAAATTTGTCTTTTTTACCCTAAACATTTATTAATTTTTTTAAAAATAATTCGACTAACTTTTGAACGTGCCCCAAATTTAAGTGTGATTCGGCTTACTTCTGTAACCTTCAAAATTAAAGTCAATTATTATTATATAATTATTTAAGCCAGAAAAGGTATAGAGTGGGACTCAAAATTAAATCCAGTAAATTCTCACTATCTTTCCATCTTTTCACAAAATTAAATAAAGGATTCACTTGCTTACCATTACTGCTGCAAGGATTTGGAATTATGAATTGTTGAAAAAACACTTGCATATTACAGATTATATCTTCAACTAGCTTACACCCGTCAAAAATGACGGAAGTTTTCAGCTGAAATCAATTTTTTTTTAATGAATTTTTTTTAGGGCGCCTACGGCGCCGACCTTTTTCAAAAGCCCAACTAACTTGTTTTTGTTTGATAAATACGAAATATTAAACTTTCTGAAATGTACACAAAGTATTTTATAATAGGGGTTGCAGGGCGCCTGCGGCGCCCCTTTCATTTTTTTATTTTATAATTAACCATCATCTAGATCTAATTCTCTTTTTACAATACTCCCTTTTCGAAAATTAAAATATGAGCGAAAACAATTACGTCATATAATTTTTTTATAGCGCATCTTTAATTTGCACACCTTTTGGTGCATTGGTGCAGTAATTTGGGTTTCCCTGCTTTCTAAAATTAGTAGCGTCAGGACAGACTGACTTGCGTGACAATTGCAAATTATATAGTTTTATTTATTATTTATAATATGCTATATAATGGTCAGACTAGACGTCTTTCAACGTTAAAAATTCGTCGCTGTAGTTGCTTGTGTGTCTTTCTGATCGGAGTCGTACAAAATCAACTTTACCCCGACTGTCGAACATACGCATCAAGCGATCTATCACTGAAAATACTTTCATACGAAATTGTCAAGACTGGCGTTTCCGTGTGAAAATAATTTCGTGTTAAAGTTAAAGGTTATTACAAAAAAAGTACTTATACTCAAGAAACCTAAGTTTCTTAGAGTACTTTGTATTAACATAGATATCATCATCCCCCCCACACACACACAGTGGTGGA
Source organism: Ampullaceana balthica (assembly GCA_944989445.1). Taxonomy (NCBI): domain Eukaryota; kingdom Metazoa; phylum Mollusca; class Gastropoda; family Lymnaeidae; genus Ampullaceana; species Ampullaceana balthica. The sequence goes on along the minus strand of CALYLW010000503.1, from coordinate 362,641 downwards.
GGGATTAGTGAGGTGGGGATTCGTCTCACCGGCTCACTCACTACATGGTGTGGAGTGTGTGTTTGTCAAAGCTCAGTTGGCTTTATTTCATTTAAAACAAAAGACAGACTTTTTATATTCTTTTCTCCTACTTTGTTTTATTGTTTTTTGGGACTTTTTTATTATTGCATTTTAACAGATATTTTTTAATTAATACGTTCTCACGTTTAACATTTGTCATTGTATTTCGCAATATTTTCTATGTGAAAAAAATGTGTCGTCTCTGTAATGACAAAACATTGTACACAGTGAAATTTTAGATTTTGGTGTAACCCCCCAGATGGTGTCACCCGGGGCGGCCCGCCCCCACCGCAACCCCCTAGTGACGCCACTGAATGAGTGAACTGCATATGTAAAACCTCATAAGCGCCCTCCCAACGTTTTTAGTCATATTAAATCAAAGTACTTGAACTTATAAGTTTTAAATTATTTTCTTCTTTTTAGTCCACTTATAAAAACGTGGTTTTTAAAAATCTTTTTTTTTACACCTATTTATTTTATTCTTTTAGTCTAATTGTAAAATCATAAAGTCTATCGAAAATTTTATTTCTGTATTATTTTATTTTAGTTTTTGAAAATATTTTTCGAAATTATGCTGTAACGTTTTTTCAAAGTTTAAATGAGTTCCAAGAGGATTATTGATTATTAAAGTATTGATTATGTACAATATAATACGCTTTTTTAATTATTGAAGTATTGATTATGTTCAATATAATACGCATCGCGCGACAAACATTTACAGACTTAACGCGACTGAACTCGCCTTGCTGTTAAACACGAGATGTGGTCATCGATGGCTGGGGTGAACTCCGTTGGCACATGGATGTCAACAATAGCAGACGGATACAGATGCTATATAGAGATAACTAAAAATGCACTAATTTAAGGTAGCCTGTATCATCTCGTCATGTTTGCGTAAGAAATTGTGTTTCTAGCATTAAAGAGCTACAAGTATGTCGAAATAGTTCGAATGCACAGAAGAGCGCCGCCGCAATCATTATTTAACTTTAATTAATTTTTGTTGTTATTTTTAGCCTGTTTTAAAAGTAATTTTACGCTCAAGGAGAAAAAATGAAGAAAAAAAATGAAGAAAGGAATAACTATCACTAAACCTACCCCTAACCCTAAAACATATCACTAAACACCCTAGACCCTTACCCTATTAAAACCTATCACTAAACCTACCCCTACAACCTATCCCTAAACCTACCCCTAAAACCTATCACTAAACCTACCCCTAACCCTAAACCCATGAAAAAAAAATTAATTATGTTTTTAAAAAATGTAAAGTTAAGAAAGAAAAAAAACAACGCCCCCAACTAAAATCGAACCCCAGACCTCTATTTCAGAGGTCGGTCGCTCTATTAATTTGACCAACGAAACTGCTGACAAAATTCGTTCTTTTTAAAATTATAATAAGAAGGCTATAAATATAACGCTAACTCTTTTAATTTAAGAAACATGATTTCTCACTCTTCAATTTTAAGAAACAAGATTTATTACAAACATGACGAGATTATACACACTACCCTAATTTAATTACGTTACATTCGTTCAATCTAAAATTTTGATACAATTCATTGTCATCCAAGATCTATTTGTGGTAAAATTTTTGAGATCTCTAGGACCACCAGAAAAGGTTTAATTTTTCGTTGGGAAATTTGAAATTTTGCGGGCAGGAACAAAAAAGCAAGTTAATTAAAACGTGTTAAAAAAACAAGGAGATGATACCCTTCCTGGCATGCCAAAAAATGTGTTACACTAAAGTCCAGAAACCACACGGATGTTGGCCACATAACCCAACGTAATATATTTATTATATTTTAATAATTTGAACCTTTCCAACCATCCCCTTATGCTTTCATTGACGTATACCGTATACATTATGGATTTTTGGGACTTTTTAAAGTCTTAAACTGCTTGATTTTTTTTTATGTGTACGGATCTAATATTTAAATGAAACTCTCCCATTGATCTACTCAAGCAATAATCCCGGGATTACATGCTCCTATTAAAATTAGGGGAGCGCGTTTTGCTCCTATCATTTTTATTAATAAATGCGGCAGCTCTGGCTCATATCCACCACCCCCCCCCCAAATGTTGTTGTGTTACGTAACCAGTGACTCCATCGATCGTGTCATGGCAACAGGAAATGAAATAAAAAGAAAGGCTGGGGGGGAGGGAGGAAACCCCCGGACGAAAATAACGCTCAGCGCTCTCCGGCCAATGGATTTGGTTATTTTCTCATGAACTTGGCATTTTCAGGACATAGGAATCGCTGGGTGAGGGTTTCGATCAATCCCAAAATAGAAGTCGCTTCAAATACAATTGTAAATGTCAAAACTCCTTGTGATGCAATGGTTTTCAAATAGAGTTTTGATTTATTTAAACATACGTACACCATCTTTCATCGAATTGTTATTGTCTCTTAGGAATTGGCTTCGTGATTACAGCGGGTGTCTCCGACCTCTGGATGACAATCGCCTACACTTTAGGCCAGGATAGTTGTAATTATCTCTGTACAGAAAAAATGACCTTTTCCTTCCAAATAAAAATGTCGATAGGAATCACGAAATTATGATACACTACGACTCTTATTAACAGCATGCATTTAATCGTATAAATAAAATATGTATTTTTGTTCTTAGCCTATGACATTACCAGAAATTCTTGGCGTATGAGAGGACCCCCTACTTTTCCTGTTAAAAATAGGTTTTAAACTATTATCGACAGGGCCGGCCCTAGAGTACGCGGTGCCTAAGGCAGCAAACTATGAGCGGGGCCCCAGGCACAAGGCAGCAGACGAGGAGTGAGACCCATGCAAAAACTTGCAATTCTACATATATTAAAATAATAGGGGGAAAGTGTACTCAAAATTTTGGTCTATTACAGCACTGACACATCAATAATTACAGTTTTGTTCAGTTAATTGAAGATCCTAACACTCAAAAAGGATGTTAATACTGTAATTAAAATCGTTTGTTTTGGTATGCTAATTGAGAGTTTATATATACATGTATGTAACTTAACATAATAAACTATATACACTAGCGTTGGTTTGCTTGTATCTTCTACTTCTACCTTGTTTTACAACACTCAGGCAAATTTTGCGAGCTTGGCCCGCTGCAACATCTGAAATAAGTTCATTATTGGCAATATCCTTAGCAAAAAACATTCTCAGTTGACAGGATAGCTAAGTTACTGAGCCTATCTTGTATCAGTTGCGTAGCTATGGGAGGGGGTGGGACAAAATTTGAAAGTCCCCTGGGCCCCCTCAGTGGGGGCCCCAAATTAGTGTCCGAAATTTTTTACATTAAGTATTTGGCTACCGCCATGTATGTGGGGCCCCCAAAGAGGTTAAGCCCCCGGGCCCCAAAACCCCTACTAATTCCTAGCTACGCCACTGTCTTGAATCATTGTTGACCGCATTTAGGTTTAAATACGTTTTTTTTAATATCGAAAAGCTTCTTTCGCCGCCACTGAGACAGGAATAGTTAAAAAATATTCGAAGTGCAGTGTGTGTGATAGGAAAGTCACTATATCTGGATCGTTTTAGGTGACTGCAGGAATTATAGAACTCAATGATTGCATGAAATCACCAAGATCCTTACTTTTGCAGGCTGTGAGCTTTATCTCTAGATTCATACTGCATATGACACTTGTTGTTGTTGTTGCTGTTGTTCTTGTTGTTGTAATTGATGAAATTTATTATAAACTAGCAGACCCGTCGTGCGTTGCAACGATCTCAGTAATAAAACAAACCCGTAAAAACAAAGTTTTTTACTATAAATCCCTTATATATGAGACATAACTAACAGTATTGATTATTTTCAAACATTTACAGACTGAATCTGTCTTAACTCAATTTTGCTTCATAACCTTGGGGGGAGGGGTGGGTGGGAGGGGGAGAGGGGAAAAGTCTGGTCACCGATTCGCTTGACCGAGCTCAGCGTGACACGTAAAATGTAAACAAAAGCACCCCGTCGCTTCGTTGGGTCGCCTCAATGCGTCAGCTCAAACTTTCACGTGGCAAAAAAACAATAACAAACTGTGAATTTGAATTACATACCTCATATAAGGATAAACTAAGAATTCATTAATTTAATTACGGTACGTTCGATTGATCTGTATTTTGATACGATGCATTGTTCGGTCAGACGGGTCAGTGTGCCAAATTTCAGCTCGATCGAATCACGGGAAGTGGGTCATTTTCGACTTTTCTTTTTCCGCCCGCCCAGCCCATGAGATGATGAGATGATGAGACGGCCGCGAAGTTAATATAAGGGATTTAATAAAACAAACCCGTAAAAACAAAGTTTTTGACTATAAATCCCTTATTTATGAGACATAACTAACAGTAGTGATTATTTTTAAACGCTACAAACATTGACAGACTGACACCGAGTGATGTCCCTTGTCTTTAATAAATGGGGGTGGGACGTGAGGGGGTGTCGGCACGACGGTCGGCGTCAACTCAAACTCACGTGGAAGTGGAAGAAAAAAACAATAACAAACCGTGAATTTGAATTACATACCTCATATAAGGATAAACTAAAAATGCATTAATTTAATTACGGTACGTTCGATCGATCTGAAATTTTGATACGATGCATTGTTAGGTCAGACGGGTCAGTGTGCCAAATTTCAGCTCGATCGCATCACGGAAAGTGGGTCATTTCTGACTTTTCTTTTTCCGCCCGCCCGCTCAAGACCGAGATGATGAGATGACCGGCGGTGAAGTTAATATAAGGGATTTAAAAAGGAATATATATAGATAAAAAATAAATTACATCAAGGGTCACCAGGCCCATCAGTTTAAAATATGAAGTTCGAAAATCTGTTCATTTCAATCAATTTCATAACAAAAATATAAATATATGTATCTATATTTCTCAATATCGTGTAAAATTGAATGGGGAATACAATATTAAAAATTTAGTAAAAACACATTTAGGGCCCCTAGCCCCGATGAAATGGACATTATGAGATCAGTGCCCTATCGAAATTTAATATAGGCTTTTAAGTTTTTATATACCGCGTTTGGTCAAAATCCATTTATTTTCTCATTATCTACAACACCTAAACTAATTTTTATATATATGTAGATATAAGGAAAACTACATTAAGGGGCCCCCAGGCCCGTTCAATTCAAGATGTACATTTTGAAAACATGTTCATTTAAATTCATTTTAATCATGGATATATTTCTCAAGATCGTTAAAAACTGAGTGGGAAATAATATCTTAGAGTATACACAAAAAAAAGACATTTGGGGCCCCCGGCCCATTCGATGTAAGATGTAAATTTCAAAATGCTGTTCATTTTAATTCAGTCTCATCATTGATATATTTCTTAAGATCGTTAAAATAGAATGGGAAATAATATCTCAAACACGTACAAAAAAATACATTTGAGGCCCCCGGCCCTGAACAATTAAAAATTAGAAGCGCAGTGCCCTTTGTTATTTTAATATGGGCTACCAAGTTTTTATATACCAAGTTTGGTTAAGATCCATTCATTTACTCAGTAGTTAACGCATAAACTCATTTTTATATAGCTCATAAAAGCAAAAAAACGACATTAAGGGCCCCAGGGCCCATTTAGTGCAAGATGTCAAGTTCAAAACGCCTGTTTATTTCAATCAATTTCATTGTGGATATATTTATCTATATTTTTCAAGATCTTTAATAATTGAATGGGGAATAAAATATTAAAACGTTTATGAAATAAGACATTTTGGGCCCCCAGTCCCGAAGAAATGGACATTAGGAAATTAGTCCCTTTAGTATTTCTATATTGGCTACCAAGTTGTTATATACAAAGTTTGGTTAAGATCCATCAATTTACCTAATAGCTAACGCTTAAACTAATTTTTATATAGCTCATATATAAGAAAATAAATCATTTTATGGGCCCCCGGCGCCCCATGAGTGTTAAATTTTTTGAAAAAAATGTAGCCAGTGACCATCCCAGGAGCGTACTCAAAAGTCTCCAAAAGTTTCATGGCGATCGGATGAATGGTTTAGTCAGCTATACAAAGACATGCATACACACATACATACTTTGATTTTCTATATATATAGATATAAGATTAGAAAAAACAACATTAAGGGCCCCCGGGCCCAATCGGTGCAAGAAATTAACTTTAAAATACCTGTTCCTTTCAATCTGGATCATGATAGATATATTAGTCAATGCTTTTCAAGATCGTGTAAATCATACCGGGAATAAAGTATTTAACGCTTACAAAAATAAAGACTTTGGGCCCCCGGCCCCGAAGGAACGGAAATTAGGAGTTCAATGCCATATGATACTTTAATATAGGCTATCAAGTTGTTATGTACCAAGTTTGGTCAAGATCCATTCATTTTCCAAGCAGCTAAGCCCTAAACTAATTTTTATATAGCTCATATCAGAAAAACATTCTCATTATGGGCCCCCGGCGCCCCATGAGTGTTAAATTTTGAAAAAAAGTAGCCTATTTCCATCCCTGGAGCGTACTCAAAAGTCTCCAAAAGTTTCATGGCGATCGGATGAATGGTTTAGTCAGCTATAACAGACATGCATACATACATACATACATACATACATACATACATACTTTGATTTTTATATATATAGATAAATCCAAGCGAGTAATGACGCCTTCGTTGTATTTCAAAGGGAATGTCCATCGACATGATTGCCTTATCAACAATATGGTTAAATAAATAAATATGTGCGAAAGATTTCTTGTGCATCTATAAATCCTTCATCTTCTCCTTCATATGTAAACTGCTTGTGTCTTTATCTTTCGCACAATCGTCTCTTTGAAAATGGGCTCAACTTCTGAGTCAGTGGTAATTTCTTTTGAAATTGCTATTGCTGTTTCAAAACGCAATTTCTGTAAGATTTCAACCATTTGCAAATATTCATATTATTGCCATTTTGATTTCTCATGATCATACAGTCTACAACTAGCACTTTTCCAGTCACAAATCCCGTCGGATGCCAGAGAATATAGTGTTGCCAAAAAGTTTTCAACAGAAACAAAACATTTTGTTTTTAAATGCCGAATTTATAAGCCATTTTCGGTTTACAACTTCTCCATTTTCAACATGTCGTTTGTAAACGTGTAAAAAGTAGTAAATTTTTTATTCAAAGCGAGGGGCCCTGAAAAGCGCGGGGCCCAAGGCGGTTGCCTCGTTCGCCTTGCCCTAAGGCCGGCCCTGATTATCGCCGTATAAGACCGTCCCTCTTCCAATCCAACACACTTTAAGTTTGAAACTGGCTTCATTTATCCTTCTTCTTGCTGGTGGAGACATGATGGGGTCTTGACTATTAGCTATTTGTATACTTTACTGTATTACGGTACTGATTTTGTATTGTATGAACAGGTACAGATACGATAAGTCGATACTTGGCTTATAAGACGACCCCTGACTTTTTAATAAGAATTTAAGGGTTTTAAAAAGTCGTCTTATACCCCGGAATATACGGTACTTGTACGAAAATGAATTTCTGAGCCGAATACTAACACACCTGTTATACCACTGGTATGTATTTGTGTTGTGAGTTGTGTTGTTTTTTAATTCACTTCCCAATTGCCCCCCCCCTTTTTTCAATAACAGTCGTAGTCGCAGTCTCTCAGGACAGTTAAACTGACTTGTACTTTTAGTTTCCCGTCATCACCACATGGTCTCCTGTTTTTTCATCTCGCTCTGTCCTCGTGTCGGTAACTTATTCACTTGTCCTGGCTCGGGGTGGTTGTGGGGAAGGGGATGGGGGGGGGGTCACGACAAGAGGAGTCTCCTGAAGGAATTCACTGACGAATTTAAAACACTGAACGTATGGGTGCTTTGTCGTCGAGAGGTTGGAATGGAGTCTGTACTTTAACAGTAAACGCGCGGCGGGCAAAACTTGAGCGTTTGGCGACCTGGGCTATGGCACTGTGGAAGTCCGAAATATGAGTGTTTACACACAAACACATACTATGTCCACCACAAATACACATACTCCCTTTCTCCCATTCTAAACTCCTCACACTCAAAAACACTTTTTATCTCTCTCTTCTTCGTCTTCCTTTTTCAATCTGTGTCTAGCTCTTGCCCACTCCCCCTCTCTCTCTCTCTATCTCTCTCTCTCTCTCTCTCTCTCTCTTTTATATCTTCGCAATGATTCCATTTCTTTGCAAAAATTTGAAACACAATAATTATACTGAAAGCTTTCTAATGAATTATAATCTATTGATTTTTTTTAAACTCCAAACTTTGGAAGATTGTGCGTTTGAAAAACTGAATAATCTTTTATACCTGTAGTGTTATTTTCTTAAAGACTGAATTTAGAGAAAAGTTAACGAAAATTATATTTTTTAATTAACGATTTTATAAATGTCGCACATGCTGCAGATTATTCAAGTCACAAGGTGTCTAACACAAATATGCACAAATGAAAGACGCGTGGGTAACATTATCAAATCACTGGAAAGATTAAAGGCGCCAATATTACTTTTCCTAGTCTACCCGGCTATGAAATTGTGTTTCCCTGTCGTAGTCTCTGATACATATCAATCCGTCCCATACCCTTGGATGTATACCAAACAGGACGTAAATCAAACGTATTTTTCAGGCCCCTATCCTATTAACTCGTGAAGGGTTCCGGATTCAACGCTTCCGGTTCTGTCGTCAACTTTTTCAAAACGCTCGTAAACACGTTTTCTGACTTGCTAGAGAGCTGAAATTTTCACAGTAGCTTTGGCTTGCGGGGAGGATAAAGCTATTAAATTTTCAGATCGATCGAATGTACCGTAATTAAATGAATGCACATTTAGTTTATCTCTTTATGTAGCGGCAAGCTTTTGTTGACATTTTACGCGTCACGCTGAGTTAAGTTCAACCATCCGTGATCAAAACTTTTTCCGTTATACAACAAAGGGTATTTAAGGCAATCTCAGTCTGTAAATGTTTGTCGCGTTTAAGCATGATAAATACTTTTTAGTTATGTATCATATATAAGGGATTTATAGTCAAAAACTTTGTTTTTACGGGGTTGTCTAATTCAATCCCTTATATTAAATTCACTGTCGTCTGTTGGGTTCGCAGGCGGTCGGTCCGGCGGAAAAACAAAAGTAAAAAATGACACACTTCCCTTGATGCATAGTCGTTTTGTGTATATGATGTGTAGTGTGTATAGAAAATCATTCCAGATAGCACAAGCGAAATCATAGAATGTCTTATATAGACAATCCATGTGTTGAGAAAAAAATATTTTCTCTGCTAAGTGGATCAGCGCACATATGGAAAGGAGTTAAGAATGTGTAAGTTTATATTTATAGAAAAAGTCAAATTTTGTTCACAAATTTCGTCTCTAGATGAACTTGGCTAACAGGACATTTAACAGGACTTCATGAATGAAATTAAATTTTACAAATTTTTTTTAACGCGTAAAAGTAGAAAATAAAATGAACAAAAATTTTTTTTTCAAAGAATGAGGCCCAGCTAGCAGTGAGGAATCTTTTTCTAAAATTTAGAAATCTTCGTTCTCGGCATTCGATATGCTGTAACAAAGTCCTGGACATTCATGACAATTTCTTCCTTTACAACAATCTTTATTTTTAGCTTCCATGGTGAACATAAGCCTTTTAAAAATCCTTTATATTAACTCGTGGTTTCTGTTTGGTTGATTGATTGCTTGCTTGCTTGCTTGCTTGTCGCCAAAACTTTGGATCGATTTTTAACCCACTTTCTCGTAAGTTAGCGAGCTGAAATTTTGATACATCGTTTTTATTATCGGTACGAAAATTCCTGCAAAATAAAAACGATGTATCACAATTTCAGATCGATCGCATGTACCGTAATTAAATTATTTAATTTTTAGATTATTTTATTTATCTCGATGTATCATGTTATATCGATGTTATTTTTTGAGATAAAGTGTCGCGGTGCGTATTATATTGAACAACATTTCTGTCGTGCAATAAGGTGCGTATTTTATTGACAACACTGTTTATAACATGTACCTGATCGGTGCGCATTATATTAAACATGTTTTACGACACAACTACAATTTTGTATATTTGGATGGTCTTGCCTGCGCATTATAATAACATTATTTTAGTTACGTCTCGTATATAAAGGATTTATAGTGAAAAACATGTTTTTTACGGTTTTTAAAAAAAATTAAATCCTTTATATTAACTCGTGGTGTCTTTTTGGGACCTTGCTTGCTTGCTTGTCGCCAAATTTTTGGAACGATTTTTAACCCATTTCCTCGTAAGCAAGCGAGCTGAAATTTTGCAGGCAGTTTTGTGCCGATGATAAAAACGATGAATCAAAATTGCAGATCAATCGCATGTACCGTAATTAAATTATTGAATTTACAGATTATTTTATTTATTTCTATGTATCATGTTATTTTTTGAGATAGAGTGTCGCGGTGCGTATTAGATCGAACAACCTTTCTGTCGCGCAATAAGGTTCGTATTTTATTGACAACACTTTTTATAAAGATATTCCTGATCGGTGCGCATTATATTAAACATGTTTTACAACAGGACTGCAATTTTGTATTTTTGGATGGTCTTGCGCTGCGTATTATAATGAACATTCTTTTAGTTACGTCTCGTACATAAAGGATTAATAATAAAAAACTTTTTTTATTTCTTTGCTTGCCTACTCTCATTGTTTTTCTTAGAAATTTTAAGGTAAGTAAATTTACTGAAAATGTACGATAAAAATTTACAGTTATCTCCCTAGTCGTTCACTGCATGGTAGCAAATGCAGTATTAGCACATGAGTGTCGCGCGATGTGCGGTGATTCCTACAAGTTACGCATGCGCGAAGTGTTATTTTTACTCATACAAGTTCTAGCACGCTGGTCGTATTCCAAAGGTCGTATACCAAGCCAAATGTTTGGCCTCCAAACAGGATGTATACCAAGTTGGACTTATACCAAAGCAGACGTATAAAGTAGTACCACTGTATATGTATATATATGGAGAGAGAGAGAGAGAGAGAGAGAGAGAGGAGAGAGAGAGAGAGAGAGAGAGAGAGAGAGAGAGAGAGAGAGAGAGAGAGAGAGAGAGAGAGAGAGTGAATCGTCTGAACGTCGCTTTTCCTCGGCACCGCCCTGATGGTAGACTTTCAGTGAACGGAAATCTGGCCACGATCGTCCCGGAGACTTCAATTCTATTAGCGACAAGCCCCGGCACCACCATTGTGACTTCCTGAGAGTCGACCGGCCCCTCATCGGGCTCACCCACTTCAGACCGGACTATTGATCCTTTTTTCCCTCACGTAATTACGCCAAGGTCCGCGTGACGAAAGCCTCATACCTTCCGTTTGGTGAACAGAAGGGAAGGGGGAGAGGGGGTTAAAGTGGTGTGGACCGCCGTCATGTGACTGGTCTATTTTCGGATGGGGCTATTTGTTAGCTGTATTGCGGCGTCAATGAAGAGATCTGAGGAACGTTAGATGACTTCTTCAGTAGTCAGACTCTATTTCTTGCCAATTATTTTTTATAACGCCTGTGTTTCTCGGTGGTCCGCGCTGTCCAATGCTTGTTTATATATGGGCAACCCCTTGAGGTATATAACCTTGAGATATCGAGAGACCTTGTAGATATGGCTTAGGATTTCCACAAACCTGAAATATTAAGAGACCTTGTAGATATAGCTTAAGATTTCCACAAACCTTAGATATTGAGAGACCTTGTAGATATAGCTTAGGATTTCCACAAACCTGAGATATTGAGGGACCTTGTAGATATAGCTTAAGATTTCCACAAACCTTAGATATTGAGAGACCTTGTAGATATAGCTTAGGATTTCCACAAACCTTAGATATTGAGGGACCTTGTAGATATAGCTTAAGATTTCCACAAACCTTAGATATTGAGAGACCTTGTAGATATAGCTTAGGATTTCCACAAACCTGAGATATTGAGAGACCTTATAGATATAGCTTACGATTTCTACAAACGTTAGATATTGAGGGACCTTGTAGATATAGCTTACGATTTCTACAAACGTTAGATATTGAGGGACCTTGTAGATATAGCTTACGATTTCCACAAACCTGAGATATTGAGAGACCTTGTAGATATAGCTTACGATTTCCACAAACCTGAGATATTGAGAGACCTTGTAGATATAGCTTACGATTTCCACAAACCTGAGATATTGAGAGACCTTGTAGATATAGCTTAGGATTTCCACAAACCTGAGATATTGAGGGACCTTGTAGATATAGCTTAAAATTTCTACAAAATCTGGAAGAGCATAAGGCAAGGTCAGAGAATACCGGCAGAACATATATTTTGTGCTTTTAGGGTTATAAAATCGTAAACAAAATAAACACTGTTGTTATTCAGAAACGAATTAGCACGATTCTGCAAAATTATTGTTTGCTTTTTATTTACATTTGATTCAACGCAGGGCTACTCCGCATCTGTACTTTTATTTGCTAAGTAGCAGATAAATATATATGATTGCAGGGCGAATATGGGATGAGTTGCCAAACAATATTTCCACTTGCGGCGAGTGAAACGTATACGTTAAAATTGTCAACAACAAAAAGTTACTTTTTAATTTTAAAAATTTACTATAATACTTTGCATAATTACTTAGCTAATTCCAGGGAATGAGAATACTTTTAACGCAATTTCCCCATGTGAAAAATTGCGTTTATATATTTAAAATGTCTGTCCTGTCTGTTCGAGCTTGCACAAGCAACTACTCCTAACCATACCAGATAGAGGGTTCGGGTCTTTAGCAAATATGTTAAGGAGGTCCCAAGGATGTGCACGGGCCAAAAAATCCCGAAAAGGTTTACTGGATTTCCAGGAAAATAAAATAAATAATATCAGTATTTTGTCAATTTCTCGCCAACCATAACAGCTATCGGGTTGAAACAAACGCCGAGCGATAGCTAATAATATTTAAAACAATGTTGGAGAAGGAATTTTTGAAAAATCTATACGTTCGATTGCCGTAATTTTATCAGCAATTTGCAGATAGCAACTGCTTTGTTTACTTTCAGAATAATTTATTTGAATTGACTTTTAATGTAATCTAGAAGGATTTCCCTTGAATAAAAAAAAGTCGGAAATTATTTGTTGGAAATTTCGTTTAAGAATAATAATTTTATACAATAAAATCCAATTGAATTGAATACAATTAAATTGAATACAAGTCCTATTTTAAAACTCATTTACAATTTTAATAGCATATCCCTAAAGTGAAAATACATTTATCCACATAGAACTGCCCAAGGCTCTTACGCGGTTCCCTGGCAGATAGTGGACCAACAAATAAAACAACCCCCTCTTTAGGAATAGCACAGCGCGACTGTCTTGCGTACTCAAAAACAAAACCCTTTACACGTCAGTCATGCGTCATATAATTAAAACGCCTCCACCGAATTAACGATGCGAAATATTCCGCTTTGCCGTACGAAAAATTAGCATTAACACTTTAGCAGATATCTGACCGAAGCCGCACAGCAGTTTATAATTACCGCGCAGCAATTTTGTTAAAAAATACTGTGGAAAAAGAAAACAAAATAATAAAACGAATACTGTGAAACTTTACACACGAGTTTATTTAATTTTCACACGGACCAACGAACCTTAGGGGGAACGTTGCCTGGCTGCTGTATTTTGGACCCTCAGAGGCTATGTAGCTGAAATATGGAGGAAGCGTATATAAAAATAATTGTACCTGAAATGCCGCCTGTAACTGTTCAGATGCATGCCGCCTGACAAGGCTGAAGGGCCTGTCTATCATGGAAGCCGAAGAGATTTTTTTATGAGTCAGAACTTCTGCGGCGTCACCCTCCATATTTAGTGGACTTGATTTCTCCAAACACTTGTGAGGATTTGCAGCGTTTTCACTTTGTTAACAAATATTCTGTCATTTGTTAGACTTTGACCTAGGCTAGAGCGTGTTTACAATTCCGGCAGTCACCCCCTCTATCTCCCTTTCTGTCTGCTTCTCTCTCTCTCTCTCTCTCTCTCTCTCTCTCTCTCTCTCTCTCTCTCTCTCTCTCTCTCTCTCTCTCTCTCTCTGTCTCTCTCTCTCTCTCTCTCTCTCACGCTCTCTCTCTTCTCTCTCTCTCTCTCTCTCTCTGTCTGTCTCTCTCTCTCTCTCTCTCTCTCTCTCTCTCTCTCTCTCTCTCTCTCTCTCTCTCTCACACACACACACACACACACATGAAACCTATAATTTTGTTATACCATTGGGATTGTTTTCTTAAATTGAAGCGCATGTCCATGACGTGGACCCTAAATATCTCAATTAGTGTAACACGATAACCGTGAGGGGCGTCGAACTCTTACGGTTATTAATTGGCAGAAACAAGAAACACCTGTTGTAAAGCTTCAGCCAGAAAGTGCATCAACCAAATATTGAAGGATGTACTCTATTGAGAAGCTTGCGTTCAAAGTTGACAATTTTGTTCTTTGTCAACATCGTTTAATAAAAGTTAAAAATTTAATATTACTATTGGTTCGCCGAAAGATCTGTTCAGTTTATTGTAATGACGCTGTTTGATTATTGTAATGTTGTGTAGCGTCTAGAGTCTAGATAATGAATGCTTTCATTTCCGCTTAAACTTGCTTGTCCTTGTCAAAAGTTGACCCAGTTTAGAGAACAGCACGTCGTTCAAGCTCATTCCTGCCCATCATCTGCTACCTGTGGTCCTTTGAACTTTCATGCCCATACAATGTCTCACGGTAACATCGTCAGCGGCTGGCGCCTGAAGACATCAATCCTATAATTATCATCACAAACAAAGGAAACAGAATATGGCATCCTGCTACTAGGAATACAAAAGCCATGTTTGAATCTTCATTTTTGTCCTGTCTCCAGCGCCGTCGACCTAGAAACTTGGCTCGGAGGACGGTTCGCTCCTAGCGACACATTTTGGATACAATGGGTGGGTGGTACTTCCGGCAAAGTCAGACAACAAAAAAAGCGAAAGAAATGACGCTGTGCATTGTTTAGTTCACGATTTGTAACTACATTTATAATAATGTCCCGGAGCTCTGATCGCACAAGTTGGGTTAATTTGTACAATGTATTTAACTCAAAGATCTTGACGCAATTAATCAGAAATATTTTAAATAAGGTGGGCGAAATACCATCGTCAAGACTAGTACAAGTAAGGGAGGCACTCGCCTAGGGATTGTATTTCTAATCAATTAAGATAAATTAACATCAGATGACGTTTGTGGCTTCACAAACATCAAGCCTTATTTTATTTAGTTAAAAAAGCAGGGAAAATGCCGTATTTGGAAACTGAAGTAAATAGTTCTACTTTGCTGCAATTCTGAAAGCCTATTTTTTTTTAAAATAAGAATTCATGACTGAATAAAAACTACGTTTTTATACAGCGTTTTTGATTATTTGTATTTGACTATTTTTGGCTTATTTTCCGTTTAATATAATCAACATAATCAAGTAGCTTCCAAACCGTTCACCCTTTCCCTGTGGTGTAATCTCTTCCGGAATTTGCTTTCAAGTATAATTCACAAACCACATCATCGTCCATTTCACAATACTAAAACAAAATAGCACCTCGATTGTCGATTTTGTCTTTCGGCGAATCCTAGTAGCACACCTTGCACTGAAAATCGATCCACGCGTGTATCCAGCGATGAAGCGAATGTTTCGCTTTACTGGCGTTGAGACATAAAAGTTACTTGATGTTTAAATGATTAATTTGATCATTGATTTGCAGGTACAAGAAAGAGTCACGCATTTTTTCCATTTCGACTCAGTGATCATCGTTGTATGGAAGTGGGCAAAAGGAATGAACTCTTAACAAGATGACATTTATATAATGCAGAGCTAGACGTACAAAGTGTAAACCAATGCCACGTAAATACTTAAATCCCTAAGTTGCACCCATTAATTATCTTCTGCCCCCTGAACCCGCATATGTCGCATGCCCCTTACAACGGCTCTGCAAATATTCCAAAACGACATTTTGGTGTCTTACATCAAGGGTTAATTGGCTGAACCCCTTAGAATTTAAAATTTAGGAGAGAAACGTGAGTCTGAAAGACATTTGAAAATATCAATAAATATAAATCTACAGTGCATTCCTTGTTGTGGCTGTATTTGTTGATCTGACCACACTCCGTCTGTCAGGACTCACTTATAAGTGCACACCTAACAAACACCATTAGTTTCGCGCTGCCACAAACGTTACCTTTACTTTTAGTTTCTCGTCAATTTATTCCACCCCACTTAACTAGTACATGTAATACAATTATTATTTATTTTAAAATGTTTTAAAATTTAAATAAAGTCATGATTGTCTCAAGTCTCTAAGGTAAAGTCGGCTTGAAAGACATATTGCTGGGAGATAAATAATTTTTAAAAAACGTAAAAAACCAAGTTTTTGACTATAAATCCTTTATGTACGAGAAGTAACTAAAAGAATGTTCATTATAATACGCAGCGCCAGACCATCCAAAAATACAAAATTGCAGTTGTGTCGTAAAACATGTTTAATATAATGCGCACCGATCAGGAATATGTTTATAAAAAGAGTTGTCAATAAAATGCGCACCTTATTGCGCGACAGAAAGGTTGTTCAATATAAAACGCACCGCGACGCTCTATCTCAAAAAATAGCATGATACATAGGAATAAATAAAATAATCTAAAAAATCAATAATTTAATTACGGTACATGCAATCGATCTGAAATTTTGATACATATGTTTTTATCATTGCCACCAAACTGCCTGCAAAATTTCAGCTCGCTAGCTTACGATGAAGTGGGTTAAAAATCGATCAAAAGTTTTGGCGACAAGCAAGGGCTGGCGGCCGGGCGAGTGGCCGCAGACACCACGAGTTAATATAAATAAAGGATTAAAAAAATATATGATCCCAGTTATCCTCATTCACCTCAGCTCTCGCCCTGACGTTTGATTTGGGAAGAAAAAAAGAAAGCATCAATGTCTTAGCCCGTCCTACACCATCAAGATGAATTGTTGCTTTTTAAAAATAATTTTCATAAGTTCAGTAACCCTTAACTTTATATATATATATATATATATATATATATATATATATAAATATATATATATATATATATATATATATATATATATATATATATATATATATATATATATATATATATATATATATATATATAAATATGCGTAAATTAACGATTAATTAATCGATTAATCGTTAAAAATTTAATCGATTAAAATTAATTTAACCGATTAAAATTCTTTTAAAATTTAATGGTATTTATTCCTTATTTCTATTTATAGCAGAGCGAATTTGCTCTGTTACGCCATGGAATTACCGCCACCGAACCGAACCGATTTCGCGAAATAATGAATCGCGACTTTACGTGATATATATCTACTAGGGGCAAGTACCCGGCTTCTCCCGGGTTTAACAACAACAGCAACAACAACAAAAACAACAACAGCAACAACGACAAAACCAACAACAGAAACAGCAATAGCAAAAAACAACAAAAACAAAACAACAAAAAAACAACAAAATCAACAACAAAACAACAATAAAACAACTACAACAACAACAGCAACAACAACAAAGCAACAACAACAAAACAACAACTACAACAGCAACAACAACAAAGCAACAACAACATGAAGGACATTGTCGTTGCAGGGCAAGGGATGTGGACAACAACAACAACAGCAAAAACAACACAAAAGCAACAACAGCAACAACAACAGCAACAACAACAGCAACAACAACAAAAACAACAACAGCAACAACAACAAAAACAAAACAACAACAAAAAATCAACAACAAAACAACAACAAAACAACAACAAAACAACAACAACAACAGCAAAAACAACAAAGCAACAACAACAAAACAACAACTACAACAACAAAAGCAACAACAAAAGCAACAACAACAAATCAACAACAATAGCAAAACAATTATTTTATGGCGATAGTTGCCTTCTTGTTAATCTTGACACCAAAATGTTTATTATTTTGCGTCATTATTTTACGTCTTAATTTTAAATAATTTTTATTTTATATAGCTCATATAAGGAAAAACTACATTTTGGGCCCCCGGCCCCCAGTATCTTATATATATGGAACGAAACCTGTTTAATAACCCTTCCGGTATAATTTTGTGTACGTGTACCAAATTTCACGTTATTTGGTTGTCTGGATCTTGAGTTATTAGGGAACAGACAGACAGACAGACAACAAATGCGTCTTATATATATATACTAGGGGCAAGTACCCGGCTTCTCCCGGGTTTAAAATAAGGTTTTCTGTAGAAGCGTACACAACTAACTGTTTACTTGCATGCTATAAAATGGTACATTTAACAGTGTATGTGCTGCATGGCTTAATTTCAAGGATGTCACCATCCTCATCTTTCACAATAACAGTTTTGAGATCTTCAAATGAAATAGGTCCCCGAATATGGTGCAGCAGGAGGCGCATGTGAAATGCTTCTCTGTTGTGAGGATGCACAGTGTACACTCTTCCCAAGGCATTGTCTGTCACATATCTCGGGAAGTCTGCAAGAGGTATACCTTTTTTCGGATTTGCCAGACCTTTTGACTGGCATCCCAGCGAAAATGTCTAGGCACTTCAGAATACAGCAATGTTTTTGCAAGAGGATCTGTTTTGCAGAGATAAAAAAACGCTGTTAATGTAGTCTTTGTTGGAGTGTCTGTCAAATGTGCTGTTGGCTGTCCTGGTTTATAGTATACTCCTGGGCCTCCTTCAAGATGTACTGCCAAGTGAACAACTGTTGGATACCTTTGATGGATGGGAAAGTTAAGCAGGCGCCACACTGCCTCACTGCTACTAATGTATCGTCCTTGTTGATAATTAATTGGTAACCCCATCAAGCCTGTTCGGCATTTCATTTGCAACAGTAAACATAGCTGCATCACTTCCCTTGGTAACATAATTGCAAATCTACTTGATGCTTGTGTTTCTATGACGTACATAGGTCATTCCATCCTGTGCATATTCATGCATGTAACGGGGCCCTCCACTGAAGGATGAAGGCAGCACCACTAATTTGCCAAGATTTTTAGAAGTCACATTGTTGTCATTCCTTACTGCCTCTAATAGTACACCATAGTCCTCAGCTCTAAGTTTTGTTTGGTTGAGTCTGATGAAACGCAATCTCTCATTCTCAACCTTAGCATACATATCCACTATGTATTGCTGGAAAAGGCGCGGGCATCTGAGGAGTGTATTAAATTCGTTGACTCTTTGCATCATGCGATATGCATAGTAGTCATTGCTTGTGGCCTTGTTTACATCTTTTATGTTCAAATCATAGCCATCTTCTCCTCTAACAAATAGCAGAGGATACTGAAGTGGATCATATGACCTGTGAGTGCCTTGAATCCTTTGAAGTGGCATTTGTGAGCAACTTCTTGAATGCAGCACAATGTCTCTACGATCACCTAGCTCTCCAGCAATCATGATGCCACTTCACTAACAGATGGTGCATTGAATCTGCCTTTGTGTTCCTTATATGGTGCTTTGCCGGAAATTTTGATTTTGTAGTCCACTTGAGTGTTATCCATAATCTCAGCAGCCATTTTAAATGACCTCACATAGCTGTTATGCTGATGCAGCATTCTTTGCATTCTGAGGACAATGTTTCTGTCAACAGGACTGTCAAGCAAATCCAGTCGTCTTTGCACTTGCTCATCTTCTCCCAAGAAGTAAATCTGGAGATATTTGCTGTCTACAGCATTGACTGGATGAAGAGGTCCAGCATGGTGGTACACTTGGCCTTGGACCTTGAATGTTGGTGTCCACCCGTTATTCACGACAACATTAGACTTGAAGGAAGTCACGGCAAACATATTATTGAATAGTCTAATAAGTTTCACAAAGTCCTTTGATTGTGCAGTTTCACCATTCAACAGAATGCACAATGGTTCTGGTGGCTTTAGAATTGGGGGCAGTTTGACTTTACCACTGGAACAGCACATGCCTGGAGTTTCTTTGCTCAGCTGTTTCAGCTGCTCTGGGAACTCTGTGGCGGACCTGATCTGCCTGGATTTTATATATTTTTTTTTCGTATGTTATCATTGCGGGAGAGTACTCAACAACTTCCCAAAGTTTCATGCT